>JAPFBL010000120.1:907500-1070899 GCA_026182355.1 Hermatobates lingyangjiaoensis | reverse complement strand
GAGAAGACCTAGAATGAGATGACTGAGTAACGTGGAGGAGGACTTGTGATTGCTGAGTGTTAGAGGATATTGGAGGAAAGCGTACGCACTCTGAAGGAACGAGAGTGAGGAGAAGACCTAGAATGAGATGACTGAGTAACGTGGAGGAGGACTTGTGATTGCTGAGTGTTAGAGGATAGACGAGGAAAGCGTACGCACTCTGAAGGAACGAGAGTGAGGAGAAGACCTAGAATGAGATGACTGAGTAACGTGGAGGAGGACTTGTGATTGCTGAGTGTTAGAGGATATAGGAGGAAAGCGTACACACTCTGAAGGAACGAGAGTGAGGAGAAGACCTAGAATGAGATGACTGAGTAACGTGGAGGAGGACTTGTGATTGCTGAGTGTTAGAGGATATAGGAGGAAAGCGTACACACTCTGAAGGAACGAGAGTGAGGAGAAGACCTAGAATGAGATGACTGAGTGCCGTGGAGGAGGACTTGTGATTGCTGAGTGTTAGAGGATATAGAAGGAAAGCACTCGACAGATTGGAGTCATTGGAGGTTGTCATGAAGGCCTACAAAGCATATAGCGTCATAATAAAAATACAGAATATAAGTATATATATGCATAACTATGGTTGTACGAATAAATTTAGAAAATATTAATTTATAACAATTGCTGACTGTTGATTAACAACTTATATTGATTAACTGACTGTTTAATTCCATGAATTGAATCAGAAACAAACAAATGAAAGATTATTAGGTCGTAATGGGAGCAAGAATTAATATACAGCTGACTGATAAAAAAACTGCATCCCTTAAGGGAAATATCAAGATGCAAACAAATGGTAAACGTCAAGTTTACACTTTTACATTTTTCTTTTATTTTTCTGAGACTTAAAATATCATAAAAGAGAAAAATACGTTTTATAAAAGTTGTAGAGAATAAAACGTATTTTTCTCTTTTATGATATTTTAAGTCTCAGAAAAATAAAATAAAAATGTAAACACATAAAAAATTGAATATTGTTATCATTTTTGTATGTATTATATATTATTGTTGATTGTGATATCAGATATCACAATGTTTTTTTTCAAGCCATTTTTTGCATATTGTTATCAATTTCTTATATAATTTATCACTTATATCTATACAGCTTTAGATGTACTCGTTATCAATAAAGTCGTTCGCATACAGTTCTTCAGACGTAATTAACAATACCGATTTCATGTCGTTAAGAAAATACATCTTATCTTGTGATGTTATCTTTTTGTTAATATTGTACCAGCAACGCCACATTGAACATTGCTGGTGCGTTGTTAATATTGCTGGTCATTGCAAAATAAACTCTTGTTTTGTGTTAAAATCAATAGTTTTCAACCTTTTTTTCACCCCGTAACACTAAAGAAATTTTACTCCAACTTCACACGCCCTGCAAATTGATATTATACTTTTTTGTTATGGACCATTAAATTGATTAAAAAAAGTGCCATAAATTTGACTTTTTATAAATGTAATCCTTTTTTTAAATTATATATAAAGTTATTTTTAAGAAAAGGAGAATTAATATAAGTCTTCAGCTCCACAGATGGCCAACTGTTTGTTTTTTTAAGATTTAAATACTAGCAATGGTGAATCATTAGTCTGCAAACAGCTTTACAGATGAATTACATGAAAATTAGTTTACCTTGAAACATATATGATTACGCAACAAAGAACAATAATAAGTAATTAAGATGGTCAGGGTAGCTCAGTGGTTTATGTGCTCGCCTGTGGACTACGTTTGATACTCTCTCTGGTCTTCGATTTATTCACGAGGGAGGCGAATAAATCTGAGCACGTCTCTCGGAGAGGACGTTAACCAGTCAGTCCCGAGCCTGTACGATGTCAGGTACTCGTTATAGATCCCTACTCTAAATACACTTGAGTTAGGCAAAATTTAGTACTCCCAATTTAGAATGTTCATTGCGTGGTATCACAAAAAGACCGTGTGTTTTATCTTGGGACATTCACTGCAAAATAAATCTTGTTTTGTGTTAAAATCAATGTTTTCCAACCTTTTTTTCACTCCGTAACCGTAATGAAATTTTACTCAAACTTCACACGCCCTGTAAATTGATATTATGTTTAAAGATAAGAGGAAAAAATCACACAAAACAAGTATACTTTACAAAAAACGATATTTTCTTAAAATATGTGCAATATAATATTATCGAGATTCATACTTTCAAAAGATTGCTAATAACTTTTAATTTAAAAACTTATTTGTTCTTGTTTATTGCCTTCATGTTTTTAAAACGTGAAACAATGTTCCTTACAGCAACATGCAAGTTTACTTGGTAATTCAAGCGATTCCTGCATTTTGTTTTAATCGTTACTCAAGAATTCAAAATATTTCAATAATAATAATATCCTACTATTTACTTTAATTTTTCTCAAACACTCAAGAGCTAGGAGGAGCCCAGGTTAGGAACCCCGGTAATAAAATAAAAAATTGACTTATTAATCAATTTTTTAATGTATTAAGTATTGTTTTATTTGTGAAATTAGATGTTCAATAGCACGTTAATCTTTAGTCAAAAGATAAATTATAAATTTATAGTGGTATCTGAATTACAGTTCTGAATATAACACGTAATTCTGAATAACATTTCGAGGTTTCTCGAAACCAAAACTTGATTGGGAATATTTCCAAGAAAGTGATACTTCTTCCCTTCAAACTAGATTTCATTTGGTAATTTCTATAAATAAACAAATACTTGATTTTTACATTTATAGATGATTTTATAGAAAAATATACGTTATATTTATATATTTTATTTATAGGTTAAAACTTATATACTAATATTTAAAAATTCAATATTTATTGATTATTATTTATAGATGTGTATATAAAGGATAATACTTCTATTTTAAAATCGATTAATATGTATCTGTAAATATTTATATGGTAATATTATTAGATTAATATTTATTAATTAATGGCAATTCAAAATTGAAGAAGAGTAACACCCAGAGTAAAGAAACACATTTTTATTTAACAATTAAATGCTAAGGTTTAAATTTAAATGTCGGCACGTAATAAACCTGCTTGGGTTGCCTATCGTTGCGTATACAGCGTGCTTGGTCTCCCTCTCTCTCTCTTTTCTCCTGAAGACGGAGTTCCCAAAAATTTGAGTTAGTAAGTGTTTTCTTTACTCTATGTGTTACTCTTCTTCGATTTTTAAATCGATCTATCTGACCAGTTTAGATCGTCTTTTCGATTTTACAGTGAGTTTATTTAATAATATTTCTAAATTAATATTTATAGACTGATAATTATAGATTAATATTTATAGATCGTACTTTATAAAAAATATAATTAATCAAACTATAAAATTAAAAAATAGTTAGATTTCGTCCAATAAATTAACTACTCCTGATTATAAGCCAACGTTTCGTTAAAATTGTTCAGCATTTTCAAGGCTTTTTTCTTGAAGAAAAATATTTAAGTTAGTTAAATGAATCTAACTAAAATAGTTTTTCTACAAAAAAGGTCTTGAAATGCATAATCAGGAGTAGTTAATCAGGAGTTCTAATCAGGAGTAGTTAATCAGGAGTAGTTAATCAGGAGTAGTTAATCAGGAGTTACAATCAGGAGTAGTTAATCAGGAGTTACAATCAGGAGTAGTTAAGCAAGAGTTGCAATCAGCAGTAGTTAATCAGGATATATAATCAGGAGTAGTTAATTCTTTAGACCTAATCATTAAGAAACTTATTTTGAATTTTAAAAATCAGTGATCAAGAAGCTATATCAATATAAAGCTATTTAATCTACAGTTACTATAATTGTAAACTGGCAGTAAATGCATTAAGACTATTGGCGATACAGAGAAATTCCTTTAATTTTTAAAAGACAATTTTATTAGCGACAATTATTTGTCTTCGCCTTTCATTTCTCTTGCCACTCTCTGTAAAGGGTTAGTCACTGTTTTGTTTCCTCCGCAGTAACGGTTAACAAACTTGATATTGCTGGAACAAACATTTATTTCTTATTATTTTTACTAATTTTTACCAACTGACTTCGCACGTTGTGTAACTTCAAGTCGGATTGATTCTCAACGTGCAAAAATGTCGAATAATTTACAACGAGGTATGACGAATTTTAATAATACGATGTTTACTAACAAAGAAAAGTACCTTGTATGTACATATATTGGGAGCAGTCCAACATTACACAGTTGGGAGTTACTTTGGTAGTTATGAGGTCTCATATGTTTTTTTTTTATTAATAGTTGATGAGTGCATCGTCTACTGGGCTCCTAGGACATTACCACTGTCTGGTTTTGTTCGATTCTCTAGTTCCTCATATTTTGTTGTATACGAGGTGTGTAAATAAAGTAGTGAGACTGATTTTTTTTTTAATTTTCTATTCAAATATAATTACAATGTGATATTGTCACCTTCAAAATAGTTCCCTTCGGAAGCCACACAGCGCTGGAGACGGTCCTTCCAATCATTCTAGCATTGCTGGAACTCGGATTCTGGAATGGCCTTCAGCTGGTCGGTTACAGCAGTTTGTATGTTTTGTAGTGTCCCGAAATGAGTTCCCTTGAGGTGATTTTTCAATCTCGGGAAGAGGAATACCTCCTTCTTGAATACATGCATTTAAAAACGATATGTCTGATTTTTCTTTGTTAAGTTGTGTAGAAAACTTGCCCAACTTTCTGAAGCATTTTTTCCATTCAGAGTTACTGAATTGGAATTCAGCATACTTCTTATGATTATATAAATTGTTTGACATGTTTCGGTGCTCACATGAAGGTGTGAGGGTGAAATCTAGAGTGTTTACTTAACGATGCGAATTTGATTCCCCCAAAAATACACGATTCTTACGATTAACGATTCCAATTCCGATTAATCGTCCCAACACACATTCATTTTGTTTTATTTATTGTTTTTTTATATATTGTTAGCTTAATTTGTTTAAAGTGTTAATTATATGTTAATGGAATGTTAAATCTAATTTTATTTTAATTCCTGATGTGCTCACACCTGACATGTTTCAAGAATTAAAATAAAATTAGATTTAACATTACATTAACATATAATTAACACTTTAAACAAATTAAGCTAACAATATATAAAAAAAACAATAAATAAAACAAAATGAATGTGTGTTGGGACGATTAATCGGAATTGGAATCGTTAATCGTAAGAATCGTGTATTTTTGGGGGAATCAAATTCGCATCGTTAAGTAAACACTCTAGATTTCCGATTTTTTTATTACGATTCTCTTAAATTTTTAAATATTTCAACTGTAACAACAATACTTCTAGTTGTTTGAAGGGAGACTAATACTGTGAAAAATTGTGATTTTATACTTCATATATAAACATTTTATTAAAGTACAACTAGAAAACACAAAAAAGAGACTGACACTCGCAATTGATTGGATATTTTGTTGTCTGAGTACCTTTTAACAAATAATAGTTAAAAGGTACACAAACCTTTTAACTTGGAATGCAGAGTTGAGTTATTTGATCACATAACCGTCAGAGCAAAAGAATGTTTAATGTGCTCTTTGATGTTACTTTGGTAACACTGATTGGTAGTTGGTAACTCTGAATGGTGGTTGGTAACCACTGATTGGTAGTTGGTAACACTGAATGACAAAATAATGGATACTTTCTAAAGCCGGTCGAATATACAAGAAAACTGAGGGGTACATGAATCATCTTAAATAATACACCAAACAATAGATTCGATATTATAAACTTTATAATGACTTAGCGAATTTTTAGTTTAATAGTATTTAAAATAATTTCAGTGATACTCAAAGATTTATAATGAAGAATGATGACTTCATACTTTAATAATATTTTTATTAACTTTGTTGAATGAACATGTTTATAATGAAACGATTGGTTCTAACCTTAGAACCTACGTTTGTTATGAGTTAGAACCTACCGTTTTTAACTCCGACACTGATTGTAAGCCTTGATAATGAAAATATAAATTTTCGTATCATTGGAATGC
This sequence comes from Hermatobates lingyangjiaoensis, assembly GCA_026182355.1. NCBI lineage: Eukaryota > Metazoa > Arthropoda > Insecta > Hemiptera > Hermatobatidae > Hermatobates > Hermatobates lingyangjiaoensis. Next base: position 1,064,895 of record JAPFBL010000120.1, on the reverse strand, counting down.
AGAGTTGAGTTTTTTGACCATATAACCCTCAGAGTCCACAACATTAGTATAGTGTGTATAGTTTGTTAAACTATTACTGGTTCATAATGGGAGATGAACTAGTTAAATCAGGATGAGTTTTATGTTATAATAATAGCACATCTAATCATTTCTGCGATACTAAAAACATCAATGAAGAATGAGGAAAAATGTTCTAGAACTTGTTATGACATTTTAATATGTTGTACAAGAAGTTAATTAATTACTTCAAAGATAACCTCAATGAGTTTGCTTGTTCCGCCATATACATAGAACACATACATACTTTGTGGATTCGACCAATTATTTAAGTGTAAGGGAGGCTTTAGCATCTTCAATTATTCCAAACACAAAAACAATTTGTAAATTCTTTAAGAAAGGTGAATCAAAAGGATTGTTCAGTGGACAAGATTCAACTTTATCAGCTTGGAAAGCTTCTATCAGCTCTAGATTTCCCACATATTTTAATCAAAATCTGATTATAGCAACATATTTAGACCCGCGTTACAATAACAACTTTTTTGGACGATGAGCAAGATAACCAACATGAAAAGTTACATCATTGGTTATTTGAAGGTATAAACTCAATGAATCAAAATAAAACCATCTTATTGTCTACTTCAGATTCGTCACACTCAGATCTTTCTGGAGATGAAAAAATAGACCCTGAGGATGAAAACATGGACTTTTTTTTATATAATAATATATAATGTAGTATATATATTGTTATATATATGATGGTTATTCTAACTTACACATTTCCTGATGTTTGTTGAAAACATTTCTTCAGATTGATTTTGATAATTTTTTATACCTTCTTAACTGAGTCAAGCAATTTCAGGCTAATTACTTCAGCTTCATCCAATGATTGAAAGAATGAAATAAAAAAGACTCAGGAAAGCATCGAATGTTAGAAAGGTCTTCAACTTTAATAACTGAGCATGATGGAAATGAAAGAGCATTGGAGAATGAAATCAAGTTTGAAATGTCCAAGTATGAAAAAGTTAAAATGATTTGACGAGTGAAGATTCTCTTCGTTGGTGTTGTAACGCGAGAATTTGTCTGCTGTGTCAAAGAAGTAATTGGGCGATCACAAATCTCACAAGTACTTTCAGAATGAAAGGTTATTTAGTGTAGGAGGAACTCTTTATTCATAAAAACGAAATAGAATGACGGCAGATACAGGTAAAATGTTTCCTCACCATAATTTATTAATAATGGGGTTCAATTATAGATAAGAAATCAAATCAGAGATGCCACACAGACCCTTCTAATCCTGTCGCTTTTAAAAATACACATTTTTCATACCTTTGTTCCAAGAATTAATGTAAAGATTAAACTTATTTGCGTATTTTTTCCTTTTGCCAGCATTTATAACTAGTGATATAAATATAATATGTTAAAAAAATTAACCCTGATTGCTATTTGTAAATGAGTTAAAAGAAGGTAATGTAATCATTTAAGACTGACTCTTCAGGGCCAACTGGGAAGCCTGCAGCCTGAGCGTACTTCTTCATCATTTCTTCATGAAGAGCCATGTTCTTTGAAGATGGATTCCTACATTGAATGACATATTAATATAACTTGTTTTTTAATAAAAGCAAATCAAAAATTAAGTGTTATTATATATAATTAATAATTATAATAATTCATAAGGTTTCCAAAGTGTGTGTTAACTGCTTCTCACACAGCGAGACGTGAACTTGAAGTCAGAGGTCTCTACTCCGCCTGAGTAAGGAACCACAGACACCACGAGTCTGACCGCAAGACGAGGCATGAGTGTCACCCTGAAAAGAAGAGACAGACACAAGACAGATTTGCGAGAGAGTGGAAGGCATGGAAACTAAGGACATTCATGGTCTTGGAGCCCCATCCCCGTGGTACCGATTATCTTTTAAGACCACTCGGGTGGTACTCAGGACCGAAGTCTTACTGAGCCTGTCATTGGGGTAGGCTGGGTCAGTGACCCCAGTGTTCGGTACTCGTTAAAGATCTTTACTCGAAATACACTTAAGTTAGGCAAAATTTAGGACTCCACAATGTAAATCAATAGGTAGTGTGGCACGCCCATTACTAAAATGGGTGCCAAATAATAAATGAGCCACAATTACCGCCCCCTTGGACAGCACTAAAAGGTGAAAGCTTTATAAGTGTGGGCATTAGAAAACTAAGAAACAAACGTTCACGACAAGGTGATCTGTATATTACACCTCACAAAAATAGTAATAACTGCCGGAAGATGGCTTCCGTCCTGCATAATGAATGTTACACGATTCAGTTGTCTAGTTACCAAAAACTTTCCCAACTGACATTATAAACAACTTTGCTTATGCACTCTTTGTAAAATACATTTTTCTTTTTAAGTAGGTTTTTTCTTTTTTTTTCATTGACTCCTCTTGAAGCACCTCACACAGCAATAGTAATGCTACTCATTGATACTATAAGCCTGTGTTTGCATCACATCTGGATCATCCCTTTATTCTCTCTTAATTTATTTATTGCATCTCTTAATTCTCTCTCTCTTTATTAGGATTTGCAACTCTCTCTCTCTCTCTCTCTCTCTTTCTCTGTCAATCACACATTCTCTCTCTCTCAATCACACACACTCTCTCTCTCTCTCACTCACACACTCTCTCTCTCTCAATCACTCTTTCTTTCATTCATTCTCTCTCTCAATCTCTCTCTCTCACTCACTCACTCTCTCTCTCTCTCTCTCTCTCTCTCTCTCTCTCTCTCTCTCTCTCTCATACACATACACCACACACACAAACACATAGACAATAATTCAATAACTTAAGTTATATATTTTATAATAACTAGAAATTATCTTCTACACCAGAACTGCAGACATACTTGATTTGTAAATTCCTCATCTGGTCGAGTTCATAAGTAATGAAAGGTCTGGGGTTCATATAAGGAGGAAAGCCTTCACTCTGGGGTATTAGGCCATCTTCATCTATGTTCATTGCTGCCTTTTTGTCGCACGAAATACAGTTAACTTCCCTGTAACAATGGATAACTTCATTAGTTATCATTTCTATCAAAAAAGTAAATAATTATGCATATATATATATTATATATACAGGAGTCACCGCCCTGCCTTCCTGCGGGACTCTTCGCTCTTCGCTCTTCACACCTCCTGAAGACGACGATGGTCGAAATATCGATGTGAGTTATGTCTGTGTCTTTCTGTGTGTTTCCTTCGTTTTGAATTTATTATTATATATATATATATATATACAACTAAAGTTTATCGGGACTCAGTCAGTTCTTCAGGTTCAAATTAAACTCTCATTGCCAACGAGTTTAATTTGAATCTAAAGAACTGGCCGAGTCCCGATAAACTGTAGTTGTGTTTTAATTCTGTAGGTTGATACTTTTATCAATGTTATTATATATATATATATATATATATATATATGAATAATAATCAAAATAACACTTGATGTAATAGATGGGTTATAATGAATCAGAAGAGAAGACGAAAAGAGTGCCTTGTTCATGCACATAAGGAACAATAATCATGTGATTAACTGGAATGAAGCACATTAATTAATATTTGTGTCTTCGGAAAGAAGAACAAATGTTGTGGAAAGTGTAAGCATAAAGAACTTTTATGAGGAATTAATGAACAACAGCCTAGGACTTTATAAATTGGATGAAGTTTTGATTAGTGGAATAATTGAACAGATGAAGACTTCTTCAATTATAGGATCATTAACACATTCAGGGTTACCAACATATATATATATATATATATATATAAACACTAATAACTTCTCGACCGTGTGACAGATATACAACTAAAAAATGATTGATCGGGATGCGGTCAGTTTCTTCCACTTTCAATTCAAATTGTCATTGTTATTGTCATTGTTATCCTAATACTCAAGATTGTATTTAATTTTTCATAGTGTACTTTTTTTGTTTGTGTTTTAAAAAAAAATGTACGTATTAAAATTCTTGTTTTCCTCTGTTTGTAGGCCTTTGGAAAAAGATTTTAAATAAAATCGAAACGTCGGCAATGAGAGTTTGAATTGAAAGTGGAAGAAACTGAACGCATCCCGATCAATCATTTTTTAGTTGTATATATATATGGTTGAAATTTGCAGCAGCTTCTGCACTCACTAGCTTTGCGCTGGTGGCCTCGATCCTTTGGGCGATTCTTCTTTCCTTTGGCTGCAGTTGCCATAACATCTGTCCTAGAGACATCGTTGATATTCAAACTATTTTCCGAGCTTTTCACCCTGAGTGGATCTTGCTCTCCTGGTTGGTCTAAAGTTCTGACTTTTTCGGACCAATCAGAACACGGGGTTTAAGTTGTCATTCTTATCATCGAGGCCACCAGCGCAAAGCTAGTGAGTGCTAGAAGCTGCTGCAAATTTCAACCAGATATGTTTAAGAGAAGACCTGCTGCCAACGTATTCTAATATATATATATATATATATACCACTATCCTATCTAGTCAATATTTTCAGGACTAATCGTTTTATCTTTGTTTAATTGTATCCCACATTATTTATATTTTGTGTATCACTATACTAACCAGTTTATTTTTCCAAAGGAAATTGTTTTCATATTTGTTTAATTGTATCCCATATACAGTATATTCAAATCTTTTCGCATTTCTTTTTTTGTATCCAATATGAAATATAATTTTATGTATCAATACTAACCCTATATACTGTACAATTTTTGCAAGGACAAGTCTTTTCATATTTCTTTTCTTATATCTTACATGTAATATACTTTAGTATATTACAATGAGCAGTTCAGTTAATGTTTTCAACGTCAAATCTTTTCCTAGATTTCTCCTTAATCTATGTAAGATTGTTGTGAAGGGACAGGATGGTAAAGACTTACGTGTACAGCCTCTTCTTTGACCCAGCTGCCAGGACGTAATCCTTCATGGTGGCCACCTCTTCTATCCTCCTTTTCACCTCCTCCACTTGAGCCATAATGCTTTCCCTAAGAGGCTCTACTTCAGCAATATCAAACTTTGAATCAATCATGTCGCATATTGTTTTAATTTCTTTCTTCCATTGTTGTTCCTTTAAATGAATAAATTTTTAAAACTTACTATAATGTTAACAAAAAAAAAGTTTGTATTATTAATCCATTACCTTCTCAGTGTATCAGCTTATACGATTCTACACAAACCATAACAAGGTTTTACTTTACTATAAGTGAAGTACGTTAATCTTGAACTTTAGAGAATTCTATTTCGAAATGTTAACGGATTATACAGTCTGAGGTACCTTGAGTTCATTTTGGACGTTTCTCGCTGATGTGTGTGTGTGTGTGTGTGTGTGTGTGTGTGTGTGTGTGTGTGTGTGTGTGTGTGTACATTAGTGTGTTTATCTAAGAGTTTGTCGCCACGCTACACCATTGGATGTATAATAGTTATATTTTACCAGAAATAGATGACCAGAAATATGGCATGGATGGCGACGGGTTGATCGGAGCGCTTGTTGACGGAACAATTGACGGAATTGTTTACTACATATATATATATATATATATATATATATATATATATATATATATGTACTCATATTCATTCATTTTATCTTATAAAGATTTTAAAAGCAAATATAATTAAATAAAGTTCTCAACGTTGGAAACAGTAAAATGCTTATTCCTTAATTAATCTTAAATACTGAATACAATACAATTATATAAAAAAGACGTAAAATAATATTCACTCATTATTTGAAACAAATGTTCAAATATAATATTAAAATATTAATCATTTAAGAGATAAAATAAATTGTTTTATCTTATCAAATACGAAGAGATATGAAGATTAACTTATGATAACCTTTTAACTTCTAGAATTTTTTTCATGTATTAATCTATGTTATCATATTTCCATTTTTCTTAATAATTACTTAATAATTAATAAATGGAGCTTAATTGACTTCCATTTAAGAAAAAAATGTTAATGTGACATTTTTAATGCAATGAAGTTTTATAAAATATCATATATAATAAGTATATATTCAATCAATAATAAAAAACTTGATATATATATCTGATAAAAGATGCATTGAAATATATATTACCAGATCCATGACAACTTTTAAAGCATAGTCGAGCCCTTTTGTAAGTCCGTGTGAAATCTCTTCGAAGAGGTCGTGGGAGACTTTTTTCTGGACGTCGGCACAGTCTGCTTTGTCAGCTAGGATATCGTCCAATTCAAATCGGTTTGCCTTCGAGTTCTCCAGGCCAGCAATCGTTGACAATATTCTCTGCAATCAACAGTTCAATCTTTTACCATTATCATTTGTTAGCACAGTGTTAAGTAAGTGCCTCTGTATACACCACATTTGCTAGCTATCTGTACTTCAGGTTCATGGAAGAACAAATAGTTTCTGACTCTTGAGCATGCAACATATTGTTGACCATGTCAGAAACACTTGGTCTTACTCACTTCAATTCTTGCCGTAGACAGAGTTTGGCCTTACGTCTTAGTTACCGATATTGTAGAACAGACGCTGACGGAAAATTGCAACCTTTTGAATTGAAAGAGAGACTTTCTAGGTATCAATGGTATGCGTGATATCAACACTGACTCCCCTGTACCCACCCAGTCATGATATCAGCCTCTATGACGTATACTGTGCCAAGCACGAATTCGGAGTCATTTGACACTTTAAATGGTGTTTAAAAATAATTACCTAATATTAATATTAATATTTATTAATATTTTGAATTAATTAATATAAATAATTATTATTTATCAATAATTAAATTAGAGCAGTAGTGAGTTTAACAATTATTTTATAACTATTTGGAAGATATGATCCATTTAATTTAAGCTGAATTTAAAAAAAATAAGTTACGCTAGATTATTAAAATTAGTTTAGGTTGTAAGATAACAGTTTCTTATTCTTGGCACTGAAATATTGATTACTTTACAACTTTCTACATAAAATTTAAAGCACAGTGTTAAATAAGTCAGTGGCCTTCAACTGACTAATCTTAAAGCAAATATAACGGAGAAGAAAAACATATTTCACTGTCTTTAGCTAGTTCTTGAGCTTTATTTAGGTGTGTTTGTGTGCGTGAGGACATGATTCTGTGTGTTGGGACACGAACTCATGTCATAACTTGTGTAAATATCAATGTTTATGATTTTTAAAAATAAAACAGATATCAGTCTGTTTAGAAATCTGACATTGTATTTGTTTGAGTCCATCCTGGTAACAAGACTCACAACCCGATGACCCAAAACCATTTTTTCTATAGAACAGTGCTTACCTCTAAAAGTTCAGAGTTTTTTTCGTTGTCAGATATCAGATTAGTCAGTTCCAAGCCAATATCTCCCATGTTAGCCGCAACGGCATCCACTTTCCCACTCAATTGCAGAATACTTTGAGGACTCTATAACCAAATCATTTTATTTACCATAAATACTTCATCAAAGTATAACAACTTATAATAAACAGTTTTATCACTTAAAAAGGTTTCAATATTTCTATAGGCATATTTTCTATAGAATGTTTGCTACTTTGCATTTTATTGATTACTAACTTTAATGGAACCAGTTTTTTTAAGTTTAATAAAACTCTGAAACAACACTAATTTCTTAACTTAAGTACTAAATTCTTTTCATAATTATAAAAAATGCCCGTAAACAACTCGTTTTACAATATTTAAACTCTCATTTTGTAATATTATATTTTGCATATACTTTCTTTTCTATAAGAAAATATTTGCATATATTAGCATGCATAATTAAGCACAAGTCCCATACTGAGAAAGACTCATTTGAATGTTCCGACATCAATCATTATCAGGCAGAGATGTTCCTGAACCTCTCTCCTGATGACGACAGATGTCGAAATATTGAAGTGAGGTTTTTGTAGTGCTTTTCTGTTATTTATCTTGCCTCGAATTAACTGTCCTTACTTTACTATTTAATTTATATGAATATATAAAAAGATTTCACATAAACACGTGAAATAACAATCAATGATCAAACCACAATATAAAATGGGAAAACAAGACTAATATCTTTCAACCGTAACAAGCGTTCTTCGTCAGAGTTACCTGAAAACCCAACTGAAACACTAGATGCAGAAAACATCTGATGAGAGGTTGAGAAAGAGTGGGAGGGAAGAGTGGTATTTTAAAAGGGTGAAAGCGCAGGAAAGGACTGATGTCCAGAAAAGGATATTTAGGGAAACAAAGAAAGAGTAAAAAACTATCCACTAGCTGTCAACCCTCTTAGAAGAGGCTATTGCCCTCGTAACGAAGAGCTATTGCCCTCGTAGACGATTATAGTTTATAATAAGTAGATCAAATATTATAGTTTATACATTAATAACGGTCCCTTCAAACTTGATTACTTTCGTTACGAACGGCAATAGCCTCTTCTAAGAGTTGACAGCTATGGATAGTTTTACTCTTTCGTTACTGACTGGCAATTTGCTCTTCCCCAAACAGCCCTTTGGACATTTGTCCTTTCCTAGCGCTTTCACCCTTTTTTTAACTCTAACCAGATTTTTCTGCATCTAGTGTCAGTTAGTTTCCTCTGACAAACATCCGCTTGTACGGTTGAACAGTCTTGTTTTTCCGATTTCACATTGTGGTTTGGTCATTTATTAATATATACTCTTCGTTGAACAGCTCCGTAACCAGATGTCATTTCTGTCACTTAGTTTTTCAGTAGGTTTTTGACTCTGCACGAAGTACGTCAGCTTGTTCAACGAATTGTAAAGACTTGCTTTCCATTTCATATTTATTGATCATATATATATATATAAATATATATGATTGGCTATTTTAAACAAATTGTTTTTTCTTTTCTTCCTCAGTTCTCTTAACGCGTTTGCTTCCGGCACTAATAGAAGCCACCCACTCGGTGCATCTCTTCCATGAAGTCACTTCCATCGGTATCACATATATTGGAGGGCTCACAGTCACTCGTAAAACCTAACTGTTGTCATGCGATGTCCGCTTCCCCATTCGGATATAATATAATTTGGTCAAAATAGCCAATCATAATTCAGATCCGCACCACTCATTTAGAATTCAATATATATGTAAAACACAATTTCAAATAAACAAGTGAAATAAAAAATCAACATTTAATCCATAATAAGAAAATCAGAAAATGACAAATATCTTTCATCGAAAACAAGCGACCTTTGTCAATATCAATGCGACTCTGGCAAAGTTTGGTTGAAAGATCTTTGTTATTTTTCTCATTTTCTTACGGTGGTTGGAACGTTGATATACCATATATATATTTCACTCAAAATTCGAAAAAACGATCCAAACTGGACGCATATCAGCTCAAAAACGAAGAAAAGCAACACACAGAGAAAGAGACACACTTACAAACTCAAATTTTCGGATGATCCGTCTTCAGGAGAAAAGAGATTGGGTGAGTAAGCATGCGGGAAACACAACGGTAGGAAACCGTCCCGGCAACCCGGGAAGTCTCCTGAAGACGGATCATCCCAAAATTTGAGTTTGTAAGTATGTCTCTTTCTCTGTGTGTTGCTTTTCTTCGTTTTTGAGCTGATATATATATATATATATTGATAAAATTATCAAACCACAATATGAAAATGGGAAAACAAGACTAAGCTCTTTCAACCGTAACAAGCAGTCTTCATCAGAGTCAAAAACCCAACTTTTTTGACTCTGACGAAGACCGATTGTTACGGTTGAACGATCTTAGTCTTGTTTTCCCATTTTCATATTGTGGTTTGATCATATTTGTTCATATTGTGATAAATATGTAAGATTAACACTAAATTACAGCATATTTTGCAATTTCTTTTAAATCACAAAAACCGTTATCAGTTTGAAAGTATTTATATTTCTTTCTTAGGAACAAAATTTTAACCTGTATTCTGTGATTGTTACTGCACTATAATCTAATATTCCAATTGAAGGATTTCTAATTTTTTATTGGCTCTCTCATTTCAATGTTCTCTGTTCTCTTTGATCTCTCCATACTGACAAAACACTTATTTACCTTTCCCGTACTTTTCAAGTAATCTCGCTTATACGAATCTCTAATCTTTAAACTTCATATCAATCTTTTCAACTTGTGACCTTTTGAAAATCACCTAAATTTGAGTTATAATAAGTTAAGACTTTTAGAGTTTTACCGATTTTTGTTTTGTTTTGTAACCTAAGCTTTGCTTTTTTTTTTCATTTAGAGATAATTCTATCGAAAATCTGAAAGCATGGTTGTTTATTTCACTTAGTTATAGTAAATTTATAAATAACTAACTTCATTTATAGCACTAAAGTGTCATTTATGGGTATGGACAGACTGGAATATCATAATAAAATCTCATGTCACATGGGGTGTCACTGTTTAGGCAATTTGTAAGTTATTCTATTAAAGACACGAGGTTGTAATAACAATCAGTTTTATTATTATCTCTTTCTGTTGAAACATGTTTTCGTTTAATGTCGTATTTTAAAACACGAGTACATGAAATATTTTAAACTAATGAAATAATAAACATATGTGCAAATGTAACGAATAAAGATAAGATGACCTGCATTACAATAGTAATATAGTTATAATATTCTTCGTATAGAACCAACTATATTTGTTAAATTCCGCCAGGGTTAAGGTTGAACAAAATCAGACTAAACGAATGACTATCGAAAGAGGTAGACATAATTATTCACTCAAAGGTCAGTTGAGATATATCTGGCCGTTCACATGTACTTATTTATAGCTTGGAACCGCTTGTTAAACCATTCAGATTTATATACAAGCTGCCCAGTCGAGCAAAAACAATTTAAAATCATTTTCAACGGAAAAAAAAAACAAAACAAAATAAGAATTGCATTTAAGTTTGTTAGCAGTCAACATCAGAACTGACAGTTTGTTTTTTTGTGTACTGTTAAGTTAATTATCGTATATAATAAGGGTCTTGGACTACGAGTATTAACATATTTAAAAAAATTCAACAATATTTAATATAATTATGCACAAGAAAAATATATTGGAAACACTGACAAAGTCTCATTTCAATATTTCGGCATCTATTGTCATCAGGATGAGGTGTCTCTGAGACTGTTTCTTGATGACGACGGATGTCAAAATATTAACGTCATCCTTTATCAGCGTTTTTCTATGAATTTATCTTGTCTTAAATCACTATCCTTCCTGTACTCTTTTCCCTTTTCACAATATGTATTTATACATAATAAGATTTCACATAAACACGTGAAATAACAATCAATGATCAAAACATTTTTTTTACCTCATTTCATATATTATATATATATATATATATATATATATATATATATATATATATATATATATATATATGATTAATTTACCACAATGAAACAAATTTGGAAACAATGCTCTAAGGACTTTCGTCAACACATCGTCAGAGAGCAAGTGAACTAAAAAATAATAAATACTTGTTAACCTGATTGATTGAAGTTTCTAGATTTGTTGGTGACCCTGAATGTGTTACCAACGTTTTCTAGTTACCAACAAGGCACTCTTTTCGTCTTCTCTTCTGATCGAATATCTGTGTTGTTTTACCCTTGTAAGGAGACAATTTGGCCGTCTGTCCAATGTAAGATATTTCACAGCCAGTACATGGTATCTTGTATACGCAACAGTCCTTTCTTTTTGGCTTATTATTGACAAGTCTGTTAATAAATATTATATATATATATGAGTTGACTGTCGTCCCTCCGTCAATTCACTTCTTCTCCTGAGGACGACCGCCATTACGGTCGAAATATTGAAAAGTGAGTCTTTGTTTTGTTTCTGTCTATGTGTCAACAGTTTATTTTAAGTATACACACACACACATATATTTATATATATATACAAAAGTAAAGTTTATCAGTACTCGGTCAGTCCTCCCTCAATGCTGACGTTACGGATTTTATTTAAAACCGTTTTCGTAGGCCTACAAAACAGATGAAATATGTGAAATAGTACACTCATTTAAAAACCAAATATACATAAAAAATGCAAAAAATAACAATATGATATATAATACGAATTTCAGACAAGTATTTTTCTGAAAGTCTGTCTGTCTGAAATTCCTATTGTATTTTCATACTCAAAATTGTTGTGTTTTTTATGTAGTTTTGGTTTTTATATGAGTGTATTATTTGTTATATTTCCTGTTTTTTAGGCCTATGCAAAAGGTTTCAATGAAAAACCGAAACGTCAGCATTGAGAGTTTAATTTAAACCTGAGGAACTGACCGCTTCCTGAGAATTTTTTTTTCTTTTTTTTTACTTCACGGTCGATCCTTTTATTAAGAAATATATATATATATAATATATATATATATATATATATAATATATATTATATATATATATATATATAAAAATCTATAATCTTGATGTTCGCAAAAGGACATCGTTTAAAAATGATCCGCAAAGGATAACAGACGTTTCAAAAGAAACTATAGGTACACAATAAATAGAAAAACACAGTTATAGTCTCTATTTCTCGATTTAACCGTCATCAGGACAGAAGAGATAGAGACACCAAGCGCATAGGGAGTCCCTATCTCTTCTCTTCTGATGACGGTTAAACCGAAAATTATTTACTGTAAGTCAATAATTTCTATTATTGAAATTATAATCATATATAAGTGTATTTTTCTAATTACTGTGTACCTATAGTTTACTTTGAAACATATGCATATGACTCGCGCTCCGTCCTTCGACGTGGGGAGATCTCTCTCACTTCGTCCTCTCTTAGAGTCTTCTCCTGATGACGGACAACAGTTTGAATTATTGAATTTAGTAAGTGTGAATTTTATCTTTTTTCTGTTTCGTTTTTTGTGTAATCTGAGTTATATATATATGAAACAAAATAAAATTAAATTTTATCTGGACTCGGTCAGTTCTTCATGCTCAAAACTCTCATTGCCGAAGTTTCGGTTTTGGTAAAACCGATTCCTGATAAAATTGTATTTTGTTCCTACTTTACGGTCTGAACCATATTTACGTATATTGCAATATGTATATTCCAATATACATGCATGCAATCGGGATTTAGTCAATTTTCTAGATTCAAAATAAAACTCAATGCGTTTCGGTTTTATTTTAATACCTTTTTCATAAGCAGAAGTAAGATTTTTTTTTAATTAATACATGAAACTTACATTATATAAAAGAACTAACAATCTTTACTGGTCAAAACCTTACGACTAGACAGCCTAGTCTACACCAATTAGGAAAGAGACACTTGCAATTTCAAATTTTTTGTTTCAACCATCATTATGAGGAGAAAGAGAGGATGGCCAAACCTGTTGGATTTACAACCAGTGCGCTTGGTGTCTCTCTCTTTTAACGTTAAATTATTGTTATTTGTTTCAGATCGTTTTCTCATCTGTTTTTTTCAAGTATATATATATATATATACAACTAAAAAATGATAGATCGGGATGCGGTCAGTTTCTTCCACTTTCAATTCAAACTCTCATTGCCGACGAATAGTTTAAGCTTCAATACTAGTTTAGTATATATATATATATATATATATATATATATTATATATTCAGCTCAAAAACGAAGAAAAGCAACAGAAAAAGACACACTTACAAACTCAAATTTTCGGATGATCCATCTTTAGAAGAAAAGAGAATGGGCGACTAAGCACGCCGGAAACACAAGTTGCCGTCCCGGCAACCTTGGGTAGCCGTTGTGTTTCCGGTGTCGCCCATTCTCTTTTCTTGTGAAGACGGATCATCCAAAAATTTGAGTTTGTAAGTGTGTCTCTTTCTCTGTGTGTTGCTTTTCTTCGTTTTTGAGCTGTTTTGCATCCATTTTGGATTTTTTTTCGAATTTTGAGTGATATATATTATATATATATATATATATATATATAAATATATATAAATCAAAATTGTCACAATAACACGTGATATAAATATTCAGGTAACTCACCAAAATTTACAAAGTTACAAATCATGCTCTAAGAGTTTAGTCAACAGTAGTTCAAGCCTTTTTAAATTAGATGAAGTTCTAATTGAAGGAATCGTTAAACAAATCAAGACTACTTCTAATGTAATAGGGAAAAATACTGTCAATGCTGCCCATCTTCATCCAACTTTAAATCAAAATCCATAACCTGTCAACAACTTGTATTCACTTGCTCTCTGACGACGTGAAAACGAAAGACCTCAGAGCGATTATCTTCAATCATTTGTGGTGAGTTACCTCAAATATATATATATATATATATATATATATATATATATATATATCCACTTAAAATTCGAAAAAACGATCCAAACTGGACGCAAATCAGTTCACAAACGAAGAAAAGCAATACACAGAGAAAGAGACACACTTACAAAGTAAGTAAGTTAACTAAGTTGTAAGTGTGTCTCTTTCTCTGTGTGTTGCTTTTCTTCGTTTGTGAACTGATATATATATATATATAATGTACTATTGCTGAATAACCTACTACTTGACAAAGTTACAAATTTTATTCTACAATTTATTTGTACAAATCACGTTAACAAGTAACGCTCCATTTAGCCACAATTACTATCTTCCAATATTAAAGTTAAATATGTATTCACCCACACCAATAAAATATACATTTATATCCATAATTTTATCAATGATACTTCACTGTTTTAATTCAAAAATATAATTTTAATAAATTTGAGTTCAAGCAATGAGCTATAAAAAAAAAATGTTTTTTTGTTTCCAATTTGAACTGAAAAAACATTTCGTTTGAATATATTTTCAATTTAAATATGAAAAAAAAATATTGATTTTAAGGTGTTTTAGCTTGTATTCGATTCAATTTCTCAATTCTGCTGACTATAAGTCACAAGTGCATAAATATAAGGGCACAAACAAAGATAATTGGAAGCAGTTTTTTTTTTAATTCATTATTTTACTCCAGCATGTCCACATTGTATTACATGTATCAATTGCATGTTTTGTACAATATTTATTATAAAAGGAAGCAGTGTAATACTTTGAATATGATCCATATGTTTTGGAATCAAGCTTTGATTTTGAGTGGAGTAGATTCTACACCATTTAAATTAATATACAAACAGTTCAGTTTAGTCAATAAACAACGATTTGAAATCATGTTTAACTTAAAAGAAAATCGAAATATTGGCATCAAGTAAGAATTGAATAAATCTTTTTGAGATCCTTCTAGGGGTTTTGTTTAATGGTTAGCAATTTACATTCAGTATATAAAAACAGATCCATAAATTTGATTTCAAATGTCTTTCATCTCGATAATAATTAAAATAATAAGTTTTAAACTTAAGAGATATTCCAGACTTCACAAAAAAAGAAAATAATCAGTTTCAATAATAATAAAAGGGGAAAATAATGCGATAAAACAATATTTTTTTTTAATTTATTCTAAAAGAAAGTTCAAAATAGGAATACAAACCAAGACTGTGTCTGTTTCTGGACCTGTCAGCTGCAGTATTTGTTTAACAGTGCAAACAAACTCGTTAAATTCATGAACTTGATTAAGAAGTTCATCAAATTTTTGGCAGAATATCTTATCTTGTCTGACAAGTTTAGACCTATGCGATGATACTTCATTCTCTAATTCTACAAATCGTTCAATCAGCTTTTTGTAGTCGGTTGTTTTAATTTGCTCATCTGAGAAGTGCTCCTCTGTGGCCGGAGTTGTAGCAGTTTTTTCAACACTCTTTGATTCTGTTTGAGCAGGCCCTTCAATTTTATTCCAAATATTCCACCCCTCCATCTGTTATAAATAAATTATATATAAGTAAAACAATTTTAAAGCTTTACATAATTGTATTGTTATAGATTACTTTTCTTCCCTCTTACTTCTGTCAATAAGAGACATAATAGGTAAAACTACCTCAATCAACAGAAAATATGATGCGGAGGCTTTTAGTCAAACATTGTTTTCAAACCAAATAGAAACTGAAAAATTAATAGGTGGGCAAAAAAAGAAAGGGGGTTTCCATCTTCTATTCAAGTTTCAATGTAATTTATGTTTTATATATTATGTTCTAAATATGTATTCAGTAATCCATCACATTTTGCAAATAATGGGGACTGAAGACACCCGCGAAAAGTGAAAATCAGCGAATAATGGACGCACCTTTATAAAAGCCTCTAAAGCTCAAACAACGACCTTTCCAACAGAGAGAGAATCCTGACCTTACTGAATACTGTACTGTGTTGTAAAAGAAAATGAAAAACAAAAAGAAAAAAATAATAAATAATTTTGAACAAAGATTAATGTGCAGCGAAGGGTGTGGGTGGCGTGTTAAACTGGAAGTTGACACGATATGAATTAGCCAATCAGATCAAAGGAAACATCTTAGGTTATTTTTTTTATTAATTTCAACTTCCGTTTTTTGATATTTTTATTATTCTCTTATTACAATTGATTATGTTTTAATATTTTTCATTAATGTTTAGTCTTTATTGAATATTTTTTAAAGCCTTTATTAGCCTTTAATTTAATACTGTAGAATATATTTTGACCCAGCAAGTTACTGGTTGTTTAATATCTTTCTTGATCGTACAAGAAGAATCCTGTATATTTCTTCTCTAATACTAACAACTGTACTTTTTCATTACGAGTTGTATATTTTTATTTTTGACTGCAATTACTGTTGAATATTTTTTTAATTTTTTATTGAACATTTCAGGACCCCGCAAAACACTGAACCCACCAAAACTGAACCGCGAACTAGCGATGGATTACTGTATTATGGTAAAACTTACTGCACATCTCAATGGTAAAAAAGTAAGGAGGAAATAGCATTAAATCCTTTCGAAGAAGCCTGCAGTATTTTCTTCATTTGTAAGTTTTCTGTATGATACATAGAACATATATACATGCATTCGATACATATGTCAAACATCAGGGATAACACATAAAAAATCTGGTATAATTCATGATTATATTTCAGTAACCGTCCTTACATGGTAAATTTCCTGTCCACTCGACCAGTTTTGAAATTACTTCTATCTTCACTGAGTGTTTCAAAAAAAGAGTTTCAGTTTATTGAAAACACTTGGTTTTGGGGGAAATAGTTCTGGAACTCGTTGAATATTCATGAAATGAAGAATAAATCATTTGGTGAATTGCTTTATATCCTACCGGGAAGGTTGAAAGCCAAAGTTAGAAAGTTAAAAAAATTCACTCGCAAAAGGACAAAAATAAAAATTGGCATAATTTTTAACAAAACATGTTTGAATGAAGGTCTGCTCCCAAAATACACACAGATATATATAACTTTACATAAATCTTTACATTATTAAATACGTAAGCGTATAGCAAAGTTAAAAAATATTCTGGACATTCATAAGCTCACCTTTTTCTTGAAATCTATTATCTTTTCATTCTTCCTGGACTCATTATTTTCGGATTCTTTAAACCATTCATCTATAAACATAAAATTATATAAATTTAAATAACACTTCTATTTCTTCAAAATTATTATGTATAATTAAATAATAACTTAATTAATTAATATTAAGTGTTTAATTTAATAATTAGTAATTAATAATGTGAATGTTTATAGTTTTTCTTTAAATTGTTTATTCTAGTCATTGCATAAAACTCCCTGGAGATGGTCAAAGTTGACTGAAACGTTGGAACACTTTATTTTGTATATGTGAGTATTAAAGTTTTTTTTTTTTGTAAACTATATTAGCGTAATTGACTTCCGCAATAAATCGTTCGTAAATTGTTCTACATATTACCTGAAAGGTGGAAAACCAGTTTTAGAAATCTTGAAAAATTAACTCGAAAAAGAATAAAAATGAAAATTGGCAGACTATTCAATCAAAAATGTTTGAATATAGGCCTGCTCCCAAAATACACAAATATATATTTATATATAAACTAGATTCATAAAAAGAACAAGTCAGACGACGTTACCTACCTTCGGAGAGACTCACATGTATCATCCTGATGACGAGGCAATCAAAATATAGTAGAGAGTTTCTGTAATTTCTTTTCAGTGTGTTCTTTTTGTGAATCTAGATTATTTAGTTTGTGGAATCATTTCATTTAACTGGTATATATATATATATATATAAACCCAACGAGTTGGGTTTTTGACTCTGACGAAGACCGCTTGTTACGGTTGAAAGATCTTAGTCTTGTTTTCCCATTTTTTATTGTGGTTTGATCATTGATTGTTATTTCACGTGTTTATGTGAAAGCTTTTTATATATATATATATCACTGTTGGTCTCCAACCGTCGCTTCACAAGTGCGCTTGGTGTCCCTTTCTCAACTCTCCTGATGACGGTTCAACCGAAAATTAGAGACAGTAAGTGTGTTTATTCCTTAGTTCTGTGTTTGTGATTCATCGTGAAACTTTTGTTGTCCTTTTGGATCGTTTTACTGTTTACATATATATATATATATATATATATATATATATATATATATATATTGTTAAAAAATCTGACCATATTTTGCTGAAACTTGTTTCTTACTAAGTTTTTCAAGTTTTCTAAATAGAGTTCTTGTCACTATATCCACAGTATACAATATTCTTCCGATAGTCGACATGTTACATGAGTCCATGTTTCTGCTGTCCTCAGCCATTATCAAGACATAAATGAGTCTCATGAGACTCATTTATGTCTTGATAATGGCTGAGGACAGCAGAAACATGGACTCATGTAACATGTCGACTATCGGAAGAATATTGTATACTGTGGATATAGTGACAAGAACTCTATTTAGAAAACTTGAAAAACTTAGTAAGAAACAAGTTTCAGCAAAATATGGTCAGATTTTTAACAATGTATGTTTACAGGAGGGACTGCTACCAAAATTTACCAATATATATATATATATATATATATATGGGTTTGGGTCATAATCCCGAATCTTAAAATCCCGAATGTCAAAATCCCGAATGTCAAAATCCCGAAATTTAAAATCTCTAATGTATTAAAATCCCGAAAGGTCAGAATCCCGAAAAATAAAATCATTTTTTATTTTTTTTTAACGACCTTCAACCAGAGTGGCAAGACTGTAATAGGAGTAATGGGATTATTATGCGAACCCGTTTTTATGCATTGTCGTATGTGTGTTTATGAGAGAGAGAGAGAGAGAGAGAGAGAGAGAGAGAGAGAGAGAGAAGAGAGAGAGAGAGAAGAGAGAGAGAGAAGAGAGAGAGAGAGAGAGAGAGAGAGAGAGAGAGAGAGAGAGAGAAGAGAGAGGAAAGAGAGAGAGAGAGAGATAGAGAAAAGAGAGAGAGAGAGAGAGAGAGAGAGAGAGAGAGAGAGAAAGGGAGAGAGAGAGAGAGATAGAGAGAAAGAGAGAGAGAGAAAGGGAGAGAGAGAGAGAGAGAGAGAGAGTTAGTTGTGAGACTTATATCGAAGATATAATTATCTTTATTTCAACACCTTTACAAAATAGAGTTTGAATTGAATTTATACATTAGGAACATTAAAAAATATATTTAAAAAATCTAACAATTTTGAATACCTGTATTTCTACACATTAACAAAATAGTGTTTGAATAGTGTTTATACATTAGAAACATTTAAAAAATACATTAAAACATTTAAAACTAGAATATGGGAATACCCAATACATATACATATACTAGCACACATCCACATACAAGCACACATCTATATATATATAAGAAAATAACAAGATTTCACAATAAACAGTTGAGTTCTGTTGAGATTTGACTCTGACGAAGACCGTATGTAACGGTTGAAAGATCTTAGTCGTTTTTCATTTTTTTATGTGGTTTGGACGTTGATTATATAAGAAAATAAACAGATAGTTAAGTTAACAGGTGAACATATCAATAGCGCACATGAGATATGAGCATATATATATATCGCATCTCCGTCCTTTCCAAAGAGGTTTCTACCTTGGATTTTCCCATTCTGGATTTTTCGGGATTTCGATTTTCGGGATTTTGACCATTCGGGATTTTGATACATTCGGGATTTTAAATTTCGGGATTTCGACATTCGGTATTTTAAGATTCGGGATTATGATCGGAACCCATATATATATATAACTAAAAAATGATAGATCGGGATGCGATCAGTTTCTTCCACTTTCAATTCAAACTCTCATTGCCTTGAATTGAAAGTGGAAGAAACTGACCGCATCCCGATCTATCATTTTTTAGTTGTATATCTGTCATACGGTCGAGAATTTATTAGTGTTTATATATATATATATATATATACAACTAAAAGAAACGGTCCAGCGGACTTTTTTAAACAAAATAAATTCAAAACGAAGAAAACACACAGAAATACACAGACATAACTCACATCGATATTTCGACCATCGTCGTCATCAGGAGGTGTGAAGAGCGAAGAGTCCCGCAGGAAGGTAGGGCGGCGAGTCGGTAGTCGATGGTCGAAATGACGACGATGGTCGAAATATCGATGTCAGTTATGTCTGTGTCTTTCCGTGTCTTTCCTTCGTTTTGAAATTATTTTATATATATATATATATATTGATTAAAGTATCGACCGTAAAATAGAATCAAAATTAAAGTTTATCATGACTCGGTCAGTTTTTCATGTTCAAATTAAACTCTCATGGCCAACGTTTCGGTTTTTATTTAAAGCCTTTTTCATAGGCAGAAGTATAAAGTTTTGAAATAGTAAAGCTTATTTAATTACTTTTCCAATATTTATCGCAACCCTTCTAATAAGGCTGGTGGATGCATCAGTGTGAACGTCTCAACGTCATACTTCCTTCATAATCATTTCTAACGATTCTGATCAATCAAAATGAGAACCAAGGAGAACTTGACAGGTCATATTGGTGGGGATTTCAAAAATTACGTCTCCAAACAAAAAAAGTTTAATATGAAAAGTAACAACGCTTTCCAAATTTTTAGTATTCTTCTTTAGGTTTACATCTAAAAAATATACATATCTGTGAGCTTTAAGAACACCACAGTGAATTATTTGAAACTGAATACAATACATGAATGTTGAATTGCACTACTGAGGTTTTTTTAACAAGGGAATTAGTATGAAAAATTACTTAATTAATCCTGAACCTTGATTACTAATCCCCTTGTTAAAAACTTCAATAGTACAAAAAAACATTGATATATTGTATTCAATTTCAAATAATTCACTCTGATGATCTTAAAGTTCACAGAAATGTATACTTCTTTAGATTTAAACCTGAAAAATGACACTAAGTGTTCTAAACGCATTGTTAGTTTTCATATTAAGCTTTTTTTGTATGAGGACGTAATTTTTGGAATACCCAATATGAGTAAACACCACTCTATACACATTGCACTAGTAATGAACTGGATATTTTTTTGTCAACAAAAAAATGAAATTTATAAAACCTATTTTGATGATGTTTGAGAAAATATACATTTTCCTAGCATAGTCTTATAATAAATAATACTGTCAGCAAATACCAATCATGTAATACAAAATACTTACAACTTACCTATTTCAATTCTTATTCCATCTAGTAGAGCTTTAACGTTATGAATATCATGCTTGATTTCTGTGGCAGTTGTTTCAATATACTTATATATGTCATCAGTGACATAGTCCATTTCTTCTTTGAGGCTGCTTAGTTTATCTACAGAAGGATCAGCTTTATACTGAGTACTCGTAATTTTCCCTTGACTGTATGAAACTGTTTCATCACCTTCTTCTTTGTGTTCACGTAAATTTTCTTCATTATTTATCTCACTCGGCACCTCATCACCAAATTCATAAGAATTAATAACATTTTCTGACATATCTTGTTTTACAGTATTCAACTCAGACTCGTTATCATAATGTACGATTACTTCTTCTGAAGGAAATTGTTTTTCAGAAATATTGCTAAATAGAAAAAAAAACACAATTACTAACAATCATAATATTATTACGACAACTTTTTAAATTCATTTATTGTGGAACAAAAAAATCTTTTACCAAACTTAATAATAAACATACTCTACTCATAATTATAAATTATATTTATTCTGAGTCTCTAATTATAACATGATTATAATAAAAATCTAATGGTTTTGAGAGTAAAATGCCATATAAAACTGGGAACTGGAAACCCATATTAGAGGTAAGATCTTAGCCCTAGACTGACCTGAGCCGACTTTCAAGTCGGGCTTCTCTCTCGCTAACTTATTTGTAATTAATATATATTATGTATACTAAAACGATGTGTGGATATTAAACTAAGAAATATTTGTTATAATTTGGATAAAACAGATGACCGAGATTTGCTTGGCTGGTGGAGAATAAACTTCTTTATATATATATATAAACACCATAAATTGAACATGGCAAGAAAAAGGACGATATGATTTCTTAAAAATTAGAAAGCAAACTCCTGCTACATCTACTAAGCGGAAACAACAAATTAACATATAAATACCAAAACACAGGTATCAACAAAAAAATCAAAGAATGAAACATCTTCCATATGTCATTTTCACATACTGCTTATAATCTATTAACTATAATAAACAGAAAATCATATATTTTCTTGAATATTATGAATTTGTTATAGAGAAATAATTGACAACCTTACTAGAGGGCGGCCTTCCGTTTTCTGCATGTGTTTAGCATAATCAGCAGCCAACTTGATTTGTTTCATTACGGACACCACGTCTGTGCCTATTTCCTCCTGGACTTTGTCAATAAGTAATTTTAAATCCGCGTATTCTCTAGCCACCATTTCTAGTAGAGAGGCAAGCTAAAAAAAAATGTATTAAAGAAAATTAATTATGAAATAAAAATAATTAACTTTGAATGTTTTATGTTAAGAATGCACTTATATAATTGTTGCTCTTTGTGTCTTATCACCTTGCTTTAAGTAACTGGTATGTTCAAAATGTGATGAACCAAAGGAGAAAGCACTTTCATAAATCCAAAATACTAAATTATAAATACAAATAACTGCCAAAAAAAACCTCTTTGACAACAAACGTACCTTCAAAACAATGTCTGTATTATCAAATAGGTATACGAGGCAAGCTCAATTGTATGTTGATAAGAAAAAGGTGATAAGATAAAATAAACTGTGTACTTTTATTTACAAGACTAAGATCTTTCAACCCTAACAAGCGGTCTTATTATGAAGACGGTTGAATGATCTTAATCTTGTTTTCCCATTTCTTATATATATATATATATATATCAATTAGATGAAACGATTCTTCAAACTGAATAAACTAGAATTTTCAAAAGAACACACAGAAATGAAATCACTGGAACTCACTACTATATTTTGATGTCCTCGTCGACAGGGATAGATGTGAATCTATCAGCCTTTGGAGCGATTCACATCTATTCCTGACGACGAGGACATCGAAATATAGTAGTAGTTTCAGTGATTTCATTTCTGTGTGTTCTTTTGAAAATTGTAGTTTATATACATATATATATATATATATATATTTGTAAAATTTGGAAGCAGTCCTTCTTTTAAGCATATTTCGTTGAACAGCTGACCGTATTTCGCTGATGTCATTTTCTTCACTAGTTTTTCAAGGTTTCTGAATACCTTCTTCTTTCCTTCATCCAAACGTTGGAGAATGTTAATTAAGTTATAACCGACATGTTTCGACTGGCTTCCAGTCATCTTCAGGGTGATTAATTAAACAAAGAGGAAAATTATTAGTCTTTGGAGTTGGTATTAAAACACATTATATAGTAGAAGTTTGAAGTAGCTGCTCTTGGGCCTGATTCGCAAGGGCTACTGACTGAGGTGGGGTGGATGGTGGGGTGGGGGTACTGACAGTTAACGGTTTTTTCATCCAATCAGGCGCGTATAGTTTAAGTACTCTCTCGCTACTACCCGTTTGAATATTTATTAAACAGATAAATTAAATTAAATTAATTATTAATTGAAAGAAATTAAACAGAATAAACCTACAATAAATATTCAAACGGGTAGTAGCGAGAGAGTACTTAAACTATACGCGCCTGATTGGATGAAAAAACCGTTAACTGTCAGTACCCCCACCCCACCATCCACCCCACCTCAGTCAGTAGCCCTTGCGAATCAGGCCCAAGAGCAGCTACTTCAAACTTCTACTATATAATGTGTTTTAATACCAACTCCAAATACTAATAATTTTCCTCTTTGTTTAATTAATCACCCTGAAGATGACTGGAAGCCAGTCGAAACATGTCGGTTATAACTTAATTAACATTCTCCAACGTTTGGATGAAGGAAAGAAGAAGGTATTCAGAAACCTTGAAAAACTAGTGAAGAAAATGACATCAGCGAAATACGGTCAGCTGTTCAACGAAATATATATATATATATATATATATATGAATAATAATCAAAATAACACTTGATGTAATAGATGGATTAATTTACCACAATTTCCAATTTACAACAATGTTTCCAAATTTGTTTCATTTTGACAAATTAATCAATATATATATATATAAAGATTTCACATGAACACGTGAAATAACAATCAATGATCAAACCACAATATGAAATGGGAAAACAAGGCAGGACAAGAAAACAAGACAACAGTTGGGTTTTGACTCTGACAAAGACCACTTGTTACGGTTGAAAGATCTTAGTCTTGTTTTGCCATTTCATATTGTTGTATGTATGTATGTATGAAATATATATATTCATATATATATATATATATATGTGTGTGTGTGTGTGTGTGTGAAATATATATATGCATTTTTTCTAACCAAAGTTGTTTTTTTTTAAAAAAAAGTTGACAATAAAAGAGTTAAGAGACTTTGTCAATGCCTTCCTCAGCTCCAGACATTCTTTTCGTAATATTGATACTGTGCCAAAGATCACTGATAGGCGTTGTTTCTGAATCACTTCTCGTTTTCTCTAAAATCTTTTCATCAACTTGAATAGCCTGTGAGCCAAGACTTTCGATTTGAGCCTGAAGAACTTTTACCTAAACAAACAATTTATAATTCAATCAAGTATTGAATCAATACACAAACATTGTATTATATTAAATAATTATCAACATAAATCATTATAACTTTCTACGTCAGATATACACATTTTCTCACCATCAATTTTATATATATATATATATATATAAATTACTATTGTTGTTTATATATATATATATATATATATATATATATATATATGTGTGTGTGTGTGTGTGTGTGTGTGTGTGTGTGTGTGTAAAAATTACTTTAAAGAAAATCTGAAAACGTATAGCCGATTACTATTTTTATTATTCACTACAGATTTTAAGTGTATATATATATATATATATATATATATATACATTTTTCTCTAATTTGATCTGTATCATAACTTTAAAATATGTAAAAGTGTAAATTTCGTTTTTGTCATAAAATATTCACATTTCACTCCTAAGTTGTGCAGATATTCTCACCAAGTAAGCTTTTTTTTACTTTAAGGTCTGAAACATTTCAATCATTTGAACTCTTTCTATTGGTAAAATTAAAAACTGAAATAAATTTATGGTAATTGCTAAAAATTACTCCCTTTTTTTTTATAACCATACATTTATAGATACCTTTTATCAGTTAGTATGAATTATATATTTCATTTTTTTTTAATTAGTTTATTCTAATAAATTCTGATTCACTTGAATTTTAGCTTAGGTATTCCATAATCTAGAATACAGAAATGTTAATTCTGATCCACTTGAAATTTAGAATAGATATTCTATATGCTAAAATACAGAAATGACAAAACAATTATCGAAGTATTTAAAGCAAAAAACCCTATCAAATTAATAACTAGTATTATTTTCTGAGAGGGCTACTAGTTTTTAATGAGCTCAATACAATCCGTGTATCTCTCTCACACCTGATTTTTTTTTTTATTATTCATTATACAACTTTTTTTTCCCCACTTCAACTACAAAAATAATTGTTATAGTGATTCTAAATTATTATTTTTTTACAATTAACGGGGATGTATATAGGGAATGAGTGGTCACCCGTTGGTGCCACTCCATAACATGGGTTATACAACTTAAAAATAATAAATATTAAATGGTATTGTCATTTGAAATTTACTAAATATGAAGTCTTTAAATAAAGAAAAAGATAAAATAACGTGTAGTTCCCAATTTTTTTTTTTAAAAAATCAAAATTAATACTAAGGAATACAAGTGACACTATACAAGTGAAACAATACAAGATTAATAACAAGCAATTTTTAAAAGAACACACAGAAAGGGATAGATGTGAATCTATCAGCCTTTGGAGCGATTCACATCTATTCCTGACGATGAGGTCATCGAAATATAGTAGTGAGTTTCAGTGATTTCATTTCCGTGTGTTTTTTTGAAAATTCTAGTTTATATATATAAACATTTTTATTACTATTTAAATAAATAGTAATAAACGTTACGTTAATATGTAAAGGATTAACTTCTAACATAATAAAAATTATATGAGAAATGTACATTGAATTCTAAAAAATTCAATAATGTTTTATTTTAATAATTAGAGTGCTTTATTGCTAGATTTTTATTAGTTTTATTACTTACTTTCCCTTCAAGTCGAGAAAATGCTGAATAAGAAACTTGTTGCACTTTTCTTTTTTCAGAATCAAGTATTTTTCCTGATTCAACTACATACACAACCTAAATCAAATG
The DNA here is from genome assembly GCA_026182355.1 of Hermatobates lingyangjiaoensis. NCBI lineage: Eukaryota > Metazoa > Arthropoda > Insecta > Hemiptera > Hermatobatidae > Hermatobates > Hermatobates lingyangjiaoensis. Next base: position 1,038,304 of record JAPFBL010000120.1, on the reverse strand, counting down.
TTTGTATTAAACATATAAAGTAAAATAGAAATTACATATACATCTCAAAATATATATTCAGAAAAAATTAATTTGTTTAATATATTTAACAAAATAAAATAATCATGACTGTTTGTACTTGAGATGATTAATAAAGAAAAAGTTATTTAATTGCTAAAAAAAAAATATGCATTAGTTGTGCAATCCGTAATTGTATGGTGTTTACTCATACTGGGGTAATTAATAATACAAAGTCAAAATGAATAAAACATTTCGTGTTCATCGTCAGGTAAACTTCAGTTCTCGACAGTTGTCTAGTCTCCACTCCTTCCATTTGAAGTCTACCTGACAATGAACACGAAGTGTTGGAAACGCTTAGTTTGAATAAAAAACTTATTTTGTGTGAAGACTGTGCATTATGCATTTACACCACTATGAAAAATAAAGATATCTATTTAAAAAGAATAAACAGATATATAGCACTTTGAAATTAAAACAGATGGTGCAGATAGACAAATAATTAAACTAATAACTATAAAACAAAATTAAAACAGACACCCAAAGTTTTGAATAATTTTACCGGCTTCAGGAGAGAAGAAATAAAAACAAACAAACAAAGATCGAAGACGGTGTACCAAATCATTTCATATTATTGCTCTTAGGTTTTTCTTCTTCTTTTCTCTTGAAGATAGCGTGAAGAAGAAATAGTCGGGAACAGTAGAATTGAAACAAATCTATTTAAAATAAATAAACAAATAATTGAAAGATTGAGGTTAAGTCCAAGAAAATATCTACCTCCCAGGATAAAATACGTAAGTATTATTAGCGTTGGGATCAGAAATATGATTAAGAATCTGTACACGGAAACAGGCATTGAAACTCAATAATAAGAACTAGCATGGATGGGAACAGGAAGGTTATTGTACTTAACAATACGGAAGACCTGTAATGATTCGTATGGTGGAAGCCAAACCATTATTAACAGCATGACACTGGGTGCAGTAAACGATAAACACAGTTATAAGCAGTACAGGAGGTTTTGTAAGGAATATGTAGGTGTGACTGCTAAGGAGGGAAGTAAAGAAAGGTACAGGATTAATGACAGAGCAATTAAGACAACCGCGAAGACCACTTTGCACCATTCCACCAGCAGTTTTGGGAGGCTTTGGAGAAGAGATAAGCACCAAAATAGATCTGAAATTAACACGTTCACTGGTAGGAGATGGAAGGTGTCTGTCCATAGATAGAAGTATAACAATACGAAAAAAGCATATGGAAAAACTCCTTGATAACAATGCCCAGCCTATGAGAACCAGGAAAATAAGAGCTGAGATGAGAACAGTAGTATTACTGCGATTCCTGCTGGAACCTGAACCGTGATTGACATCAGCAGGGATTGTACGGCTATTAATACAATTAATAGAAAATGGCAGAAAATTTATTTTTCAATTGGTCAATTTGGAAGCTATAATAATTTAAACTGCAACAAATTTGATGAAGGCGTATGGACAACGATCTGGAGATGGCTTTTTTTACTTGAAACGGAGGAAACAGAAAATGTTAAGTTTTTCAACATTAAATCATATAATGAACAATATTCATATTTCAAAGTAATAAAGATTACGCAATGAACATACCTCACTTTCTCTGGACTTCCTCTCTGAAACAAATAAATTACATTAATTAAATTATTTTAAATGTTATAATTGAAATTAAATAGAAATTTTCAAAATACATACCAGACAACTCTTGCTCCTCTGTATAAGCTCCCATCTGAAAGAACAGAAATAAAGTTAACATTATGATTTACTTTATTGAAAAATATTATTTACTTTTCAACTTACCCTTTTACAAGGATCCATTAATAATACATCGGTTGAAATAAGCTCCTCAACCAGTGAATAAATAGATATCCCGCAAACTATATTTATCCTAACGTATAAAACGAAAAAACTAAAAATGTACTTTATTTTTGTAAAGAAAAGTGAACTGAACGCCAAAAAAAATCTGATTAAATCCCCCGAAACATTTAAAGCATTAAATTAGAATTAATTTTTGTTAAATAAAACATTCATTACTGAATAATTTGAAATTGTTTCTTTTTTAATAAGCAATTGATATCATAAGAGATTTTTTCAAAAAATATAAAACCTAGAATCATTGATATAAATGAAACAATAAAACCAATTCCTTCAAATATAAATTTTGGAGCAAAAATTTTCCAAACCATAAGATGTCTTGAATGGATGGAAACAAGAAAGCATAGAAAATAGAACTCTGCAGGATGTCAGAATAACTAACTTTAAAATGAGAGAAAAAAAACAGAATCTTTTTGAATGTTCATTTTTCAAAAAGGTAAATTCACTCTGGGTGTTTGATTTTAAATTAAGTAAAGTATAGGGAAATATTGATAAATAAGGAAGAAAAAAAGAATGAATAATTTGAGAGTAGAATGTATTTATGATGACTAAAAAGGTAGAAAATCCAATATATCTACTGAAAAATGATAAAGAATCCCATTGAATTGATGGGAAAGTGGGTTGATGACCTGTGGTGTAGAAATGAAGTTGGCTCGACAAAAACCACGTTATTACTGTCAACCAATCACTATCACTATTGACTGAAGTATTAAAAACTTTACGAAAACTAAGAACACCGATCAAAATCATTAGGCAAACAATCATTAGAACAATACTGAGGGCACGATGAACACCAACTAATAATATTCCAAGAATAAAAACAAATGTAATTAACATTAAAATAGTTTTTGTAAAAACTAAATTAATGTTGTAAATAATATAATCAGAATTCTCAGAAACTAAGGCATTCAAATAAAGAGTTTTATTTATCTTTTTTTTAACAGAAATGACCTTTTTATTGAATAGAAAAAATAAAGGATTTGTATATAAACAAATAATAGATGACAACAAACAAATAACTGATCCTTGAAATATCATCTCACTAATAAAGGGAGGCACAGAAATATCTATTAAGTCTTGCAAAGAGTGAACAATCCAGATTAAAGAAATTAAAATAAAACTGGAAAAGCAAAGACATTTGAATAATGTTGCCATAAAAGAGTTGTTATTTTTGGAAACTTTACTCATAAGTAAAAATAGCACATTTAAAAAAACTAGAATAATTATAATAGTGAATAGAGTGTACGACAAAGATGATGTCTTATATAGGATACATTCGTTTGATAAATCATCATAACATTGCCAAAAATATTTTGAAATTCTAACCAGAATAAATAAACTGGGAAGACAGATATAAGAAGCCAATTTAACTTTAAAGCAAAAACTAGTATGCAATTTGGGTATTTCTTTAACACTTCCTGTGCATTTTGGTATAATTAATGACTCTCTTAAAATATAAAAGATCTGAATGAAACAAGCAGTAAGGAAATAAAAAGTGGTAGTATTTGATTCAGATGCAATGTAACTATTTGAAAATATTCCACAACAGTAGCTAATTGTTATAATCAAATAAACATATTCAAATTTATCATTAATATGGAAATTAATATATGATGAGAAACCATCCATTCTGATAATACAAGATAGGATTATCAGGGACAATAAAGAACTTGTAAAATAAATAACTGGCTCGAAAGGAAGATTAAAAAGACTGGATAAACACAAGGCTAATGCCATTGAAATGAACAACCCTGAGAAAATGAGTTTTAAAGAAAATTGTCTCAACAATTGCTTTTTAAAATCATTATTACTAATTTTCGAACTAAAAATAATTGTGACGACTAAAGTCCAAAAGAACATCATCACTCCTGAGATCATGTAATATTTATTGAATTGAATCCAAATATTACTAAACATCAACTGGACATCCTTCATAAATTGATTAATTTCGTTTCTGAATTTTGATATAGCTATATCAGACTTCTCAGATCTAAGTTTTTGAAATTTAGAAATAATTTCTTCTAAATTATTCTGAGATAATTGAGATTTTTCACTGTATATTTTTATATAATTAACTATTTGGATAACATTTTGCCATAAAAATGATCCAGCATCGAAATTTTCATTTGAATTAAACAATGAAGTAGGAAGAATTTCTGTTATTAAGGATCCAATATTAGAAAAAGGGATTGGAACTCCCAGAATTACTGACAGGGTTGGAAGTAAATTGATCTGTCTGACAGATTCAAAATTAATTCCTGCTTCATTAAAACCTTGAGGTGAATAAACAAATAAAGCAGAATCGACTTCGTTAGGGGAATCTCCACCATGGTCTCCGGTTTCAGTCATTCCATGGTCACCTATTACCATCAGAATCGTATCATTGTCCATTACAGAAACAATATCTTGAATAATCAAATCCATTTCTGAAAGTTTTTGAGCCATTTGTTCATGATTGGGACCATACTTGTGTCCACAATGATCAACTCCTAAAAAGTGGCTTATTATAAAATTCCAATCACTTTTTTTGATTTCTGCATATATATGGCCTTTAATGCCATTGTCAACGGTATGTAAGTCCCATACATCAAATGAAGGGAAAGGAAAAGACCTTACAAAAGAATTTGGAAACATTTTCACCCATGTATCGTCACCAAGCATTACAACAGTTTTATTAAAATGTTTAAGCTGATAAAGAAGATTATCTTCATCAATATGTGAAGATCCAAAATTTGAACTGATATCTACAAAGGTTGGTAAACTTCCAGTCATCATGCCGTGTAACCTCTGCATGGTTGTTGTGGGTGGATCGGCCAAAAATCGATATAGACGTGAATTCTTCTCATGTTTTAACAAATTTTGAATAAATTTTAGTTTGTTATGATAAACTTTACCGACTGGATTTTGCGGCTTAATAAAATCAAACCTAAGAGCATCAATCACAACTAAAATAACTTTTTGATTGCTTTGTCTGCATATTTGCAATGGTTCATTTTCATTATTGTAATCCTGACTCTCTTTAAAAGATAATATTTTTGTTTTGTTAATTTGACATACCGATTTCGCAGGAATAACATATCTATTCAAAAGGAAGCCCTTAGAAAATAACAATATACATGCAGAATAGATAAATAGAAACCACAGCAAGATAAAAGTAAAAACTAAATAAGCTCGCATCCTGAATAGTAATTCATCTCAAAAATTAACTTTAAATCACACCCAGGCAGGTTTGATTGTTTCATAACCACTACATAACCTCCCTCGATAACTTATCACGGAAAGGCAGGTTATTAATTTACAGTTAATGTGAGCAATTCTTAATGTTTCTTTTTTTTTCAGATATAGTGTTTCATATTTCAGTAAACATAAAACCAATCGAATAATGATATTTAAAACGTAAATTTATAATAAATAACTAATATAATATTACAATTAATGATAGATGTCTTTAATACTAAAATTACTGATGTTTTTAGAGAAACCATATTTTATATATAATATACTTAATCAGAAAACCTGTTATTCGTTTAATTTATATTTATTGCAGATATACATCGATGTCCTACTGACGTAGTCAAAATATTTTTAAAATTCTATTTCTTCTGGTTTGATAGCAGACCCGAATGAATCGTAAATGATTTCATAAGCTGATTATTTGAGAAATGCTTATGGATAATTTAATTAAAGGTAGGTAAAGTAATAAATATGCATTTAATAAAGATGTAAATGTATAATATTTGTAAACATATAAAGGCATAAATAAATTCATTTCGTATAGATATTTTTATAATATGACACCTAAGCGTGTCATTGTCAAAGTAGTGGTTGTTTCAGATTTTATTGTATTCCTGATTTATGGTAATAAAACGTATAGTAGTTCTCTTTACAGGTCAGGTGTATGAGAGTTTAACATGTATCATGTTTGCAGTTACCATTAAAGATTAAAGTTTGAAATCTAGGTCATAAACCTAGATTTTTTTCATGTTAGAGATCGGAAGTTTTGTTCACACCAAAATGATATCACTTGAAGTGATATCATCAGTAAACCGGATCATTAAAATATTTATAAGTATTTTTAAAGAGTAAACAACATAAACTTAGAAATTGAAGGAAATGACTGAAATAGTTAGATTTAAACATTTTACATACTTCAGGAACTTCTGGAATAACTTTAAAATCATCTTGGGTTGAAGCTTCATTCATGGCTACCATTAAACCCTGAAAAGTCAACACAATTAGTGGAACCCTTTGTTTCCATTAAATATTTCTTAAGAATTCTTAATTGTATATGAGTCTTAAAAACAATAAGATAAAAAATATATATGCAGATGTATATGAGAACACATATAGATGTCATAGATTAGGTTAGGTTGAAATGGCAGTCCCCCAAGGGAATATAAATAGGCTGAACATTAGTCCTTTGTCATACCGAAATTCTACATTGGGAGTCCTACATTTTGCTTAACTCAAATGTATTTATAGTAGGGATCTTCAACAAATACCTGACATCGTATAGGCTCGGAACCAGCAGATTAACGTCCTTTCCTAGGGACTATGTCCTCAGATTTATTCACCACCTGGAATAAATCGAGGGTCGGAGTGGTTCTTAAACCCCAGATCTACCAATCTAGAGGCATTATCGATTTAGATGATCAAAGTCTGTTATAGTTTTTTAATTAGTGACACTATTAAAAATAGGCGAGTCAGATGTGCCATCCTTCGTAGGAAAAAGTTGGCCCTTTGTGGTAACATCCAATGACATTCTTGATTGAGAGTCCTAAATTTTGAATAACTCAAGTATATTTAGAGAAGTAACTAGATCAAATTAAAAAAAACATGCAATCAGTATCTACTGCCGCAATCATGTGATCCTCTTTAGCGGAAATATATCAAGTATATCCTTTGCGGATACATCCTAAAAGGGTGGCGGAAACACTGGTTTAATCCAGTTTGACTGGAACTTCCTTACTGTACAGGTGAAGTCCTATATTGGATTGAAATTCTATAGTATTCTAATAAATCCAGGGGCGGGAAACTAATCAGAATCTGTAACGAGTACCTGACATTTTACAGGCTCGGGACCCATGGCTTAACATCCTCTCTGAACAACAACTTACTTAGATTTTTGTCACCTCCCGAGTGAATAAATTGAATGAGCCAGCCATATTGGGTATCGAACCCTGGATCTACCAGCACAGAAGCGAGCATGTTCCTTTGCATACTAAATAATAATATTTACTGTTCTGAAATACTCTTTACTTTCAATGTTCCATTTTGTCATATCCATAATCGACATCCACGATCGATACGTTTATCAAGATAAATAATGAAATACACGATATAATTATCATAATTTGATACAAATATTGTTGACAATTCTAAAAATTATAGAAAGAAGAACGGTAAGTATAGTGAATTTTGGTATACCGGAATAAAGTAAGGTAAAAAAACTGGAATATAATATTTACTATTACTTGTATAAATTATAAACTATAGAAAATTTATTTAACGACTATTCTATAATTTTATTGCATTTATTTACTTCAATTATTGAAACATCTTTTGCAATCTTTCATTATTATTTTATTTTAAATGTCTTAAAAGTAAGTAAACAGTAAAAATAAATGTACATAAATAGATGATAAAAGAAATGATTCAGTAATGGAAAAAATGTAAAATACGTTATAATTAAATCAAATATACATTAATAATGTATATATGTAAGTTCAGAAAATGGAAATCATACTTATAAGCCTGTTAGAATGACATCTAGTGGAGATATATGAAAACAAAATAGTTTTCATAACAGTCACTAGGGACCTTATATAGAATTCCTTTTGGGCTAGCCCTGATGGATATAATCATAATGGATGTTTCAAGGAATTAAATAATTTAAAAAACATAATATGTATTTCAAAACAATTATATCATTAATTAATTGATGTAATTTATTATATAATAATTAATTATAATGATATCATTGTAAAACTAATTATTTTTTTAAAGTGCAACATAACTTTTTACAGCTTATTTAGTTAAGCTAAAATGCCATTTAACGGAAAATTATGAAATCAGATATATAATTAGCCGTTAGTTACTAGAAGAAAATTATAGTTTTGGAGCAATATCAAATCATAGAAAAGTAATTAATATCCTCAAAAAAAAACCTATTTTTACGGTCTTCTCGTAATCATAAAAAATTGTCAAACATGGGACATATTCGTCCATAGTTTTTAAGGAGCCTAAATAGAATTGAACAATTTAACACAGTCCTCTTTTTGTGAAAGCCCAGAATGTGTTTTGGTGTGTATGAGTTAGTATCATTGTCTTCAAATTGTTAGACAAATAAAACTTACATGTTTTTTCATATTACTCACTAATCCTTTATAATGAATTATTAATAAAGAAGCACATACTATCCATTCAAGGATAGTGTGATACACTATGGGGTAGTAGGATAGTGATCACAGTATGATTTTGTTTATCATATCTCAGAAAACGTGTTGGTTCTAAGATGAGTTGGGTTTTTGACTCTGATGAAGACCGCTCGTCTTACTTAAAAAGATTCTTAAAGATCTTAGTCTTGTTTTCCCATTTCTTATTGTGGTTTGATCATCAAGAATTATATACGTGTGCGTATCTGCTATTACAATTCTACGCTTAATTTTATCTTAAATTTCTATTAGATTCAAAGTAAGGTATATCAAACGAAATGAAATAGAAACCGTTGAATCAACTGATATTTGCATTAACCTGGACTGGACTGAAATGGAATCCTATAAACTGTCTCCTGGGTAACTTTTTCCCCTCATTCATGTGATGCAGAAGGTACTAGGTAAGGTTTGTTGCAGGGTCAGTCCCTCAAGAGGACACTCAAAGGCCCCGTGTAGTATGTGGTATCACACATTGAACATTCTAGATTTGGTGCCCTGAATTTTACCTAACTCATCGTACAAGCTCAGGACCGACAGCTTATCCGGGGATGTTGATCATCTCTACAGTCTGACTAAAACTGCTTTACAGTCAATACTATACACCGCAAAACTGTAAGTTTTAACAAATTGAAGACCGAGAAGAATGTAACACATGACAGTCTGTACATCGCATCGTATATTGCTTTAGTACCAAAAGGGCAAACTTACCAAGTTAGGTAAGACGTTATGCTAGCATTAAACATATTATCAAACTTTTTTAATTATGTTAATTGAGATACATTATAACAATAATGTTTATTATTATAAAATATAATAACAATATTGTTCATTTAATTATAAGAAATATTACATTTTCGTTGTATAATTAATAAAGCTATAATAAAAGAAATAATATAATTAAATTATTTGACAATACGTTTACATGTTGTAAGTTGAGTGTGGATCACACCAGATTTCGTGAAATAGATTTTATATTATGTCTAGTATAACACTGAATTGAATATTTTAATTAAGTAATTAATAATAATAGATATTAAATCTTACTTGCATTCTCTCAGAATCTGATCCCCTGAATTCCACTTGAATATTTGACAAGTCCAATTGACGAGTTATAATATGCAGGACAGAATGGAGAACTGAAAAGTTTACACTTCCTCCCTGCAACATAATGATCAGAATATATATATATATATAAAGATTTCACATAAACACGTGAAATAATAATCAATGATCAAACAACAATAAGAAAATAGGAAAACAAGACTAAGATCTTTCAACCGTAACAAGCGGTCTTCGTCAGAGTCAAAAACCCAACTGACTCAGAAGATCTTAGTCTTGTTTTCCCATTTTTTTATTGTGGTTTGATTATATATAATATATATATATATATATATATATATATATAAAGATTTCACAATAACACGTGAAACAACAATCAATGATCAAACCACAATAAGAAATGGGAAAACAAGACTAAGATCTTTCAACCGCAACAAGCGGTCCTCGTCAGAGTCAAAAACCCAACCGAACACTAGATGCAGAAAACATCTGGTGAGGAGTTGAGAAGAGTGGGAGGGAAGAGTGGTATTTTAAAAGGGTGAAAGCACAGGAAAGGACTAATGTCCTTTCCCCAAACGTCCCTTTCTGGACATTAGTCCTTTCCTGTGCTTTCACCCTTTTAAAATACCACTCTTCCCTCCCACTCTTCTCAACTCCTCACCAGATGTTTTCTGCATCTAGTGTTCGGTTGGGTTTTTGACTCTGACGAGGACCGCTTGTTGCGGTTGAAAGATCTTAGTCTTGTTTTCCCATTTCTTATTGTGGTTTGATCATTGATATATATATATGCTTTTGATTTCTCTATGTTTCTTTTTCTACATTGAGCTATATATATATATATTGGTAAATTTTGGTAGCAGTCCTTCCTGTAAACACACATTGTTAAAAATATGACCATATTTTGCTGAAACTTGCTTCTTAATAAGTAAGTTTCTCAAGTTTTCTGAATAGAGTTCTTGTTACTATATCAACAGTATATAATATGCTTCCGATAGTCTACATTTAATCCCCCAACCTCCTCAACACATTTCACTTCTCTTATATAAAGGAACAATCTATTTCAAACTCAGTTATGTCTTGATAATGGCTGAGGAGAACAGAAACATGGACTCATGTAACATGTCGACTATCGGAAGCATATTATATACTGTTGATATAGTAACAAGAACTCTATTCAGAAAACTTGAGAAAATTATTAAGAAGCAAGTTTCAGCAAAATATGGTCATATTTTTAACAGTATATATATATATATTATAATATATATATATATAGTTCAATATAAACAAAGAAACATAGAGAAATCAGAAGAACACACTTACAGTCTCTAATTTTCGGTTTGAACCGTCTTCAGGAGAGATAAGAGAGGGAAACCAAGCGCACTGGATCAGAGACGGTTGGAGACCAACAGTGTTGCCGCATGCGCGCCCGTTCACAGAAAATAAGGTAGACAGGAATCAATTTATAATTAATTTATAATTTATAAAATAAAATAATGGAATATGAAAACAATAAATATATAAAAAAGAAAAAATTGAAAAAATAAGGGAAATTGATACAGAGAAATTGATACATAAACAAAAGTGCTGACTATGCTATGATAAAATAAAATAAAACTAAGAATACAAATAATAATAACAAATGAAATAATTTAATAAAAAAAAAAAAAAAAAAAAAATGTGAAAAGGCAAGGAACTTTTAGACATTATCGCTTTAGATTGAGGCCAGGTGCACTACGCGCACTTAATAGCCAAATATATATGTGTATATATATATATATATATATATATATATATATATAGGTGTGTTCTTTAATCGGGGTTCGGTCAATTTTCCAGGATAAAAAATCATCAAACTCTCGTTGCCAACGTTTCGGTTTTATTTAAAACCTTTTTCATAGGCCTACAAACAAAGGATAATAAGAAATCACATATCAACATCAAACATATACACAATATGAAAATGGATTGTTACAACTCATGAATATTACAAGCAGAAATATTTCAGAGATACATAAAACAATATTACTTACAGAAGTAAGAATTTTTTAACTAAGAAAATGAAATTTACATTATTTAAAGTAAATTTTAAACTTTAAATAAAAAGTAAATAAACTTTAAATAATGTAAATTTCATTTTCTTAGTTAAAAAATTCTTACTTCTGTAAGTAATATTGTTTTATGTATCTCTGAAATATTTCTGCTTGTAATATTCATGAGTTGTAACAATCCATTTTCATATTGTGTATATGTTTGATGTTGATATGTGATTTCTTATTATCCTTTGTTTGTAGGCCTATGAAAAAGGTTTTAAATAAAACCGAAACGTTGGCAACGAGAGTTTGATGATTTTTTATCCTGGAAAATTGACCGAACCCCGATTAAAGAACACACCTATTCTATCAAACGGTCGATATATTATTGAATCTGTTATATTATATATATATATATATATAAAACTAAAGTTTATTGGGACTTGGTCAGTTCTTCAGGTTCAAATTAAACTCTCACTGCCAACGTTTCGGTTTTTATTTAAAACCTTTTTCTTAAAAGAAAATTAAGTTTTCTTAAAAGAAGAAGATTTCACATAAACACGTGAAATAACAATCAATTATCAAAATACAATATGAAATGGGGAAAAAGACTAAGATTTTTCAACCGTAACAAGCTGTCTTCCCCATTTCATAATTTGGTTTGATCATATATATATATATATATCTGTGTGAGTTATGTGGGTGTGTGTGTTTTTTTTTTTTTTTTGAAGCAATTGCTACTGCAAGCTCCATTTATTAAATACTATATACATTTCTACAATTATTATTTTTTCCTTTATTTAATCTTCTGTTATGCTAAGTAATTACTGATAACCTATGAATTAAAAGGATGACTTTAAATAAATATACTATATTAAGAATCATACCATTAGGAATAAAAAATTCTTGTCCTAAAATTATATGTGCGCTTGTGAGAGAGTGAGTGTGTTAGAGAGAGAGTGGTAGAGTGTGAAAGATAAATGGGACCGTCTAATATAATAGGACTAAAATAAATCAAGGTTACGGCACTTTACCAGGTTCAAGTCAAATTCTCAAATACTGCCATTACAGTTTTTTTTTAAATCGTTTTCACAGATCTATAAAATAGATGATAAAAAAAAATCATACAGTAATCAACAATAATAATGTAGTGCAATCAGTTATTATGTGGTATTTAGTCATTGTAGGGTAAAAAGTTAATGAAAAGGTCTCCACATGTAAAATTTAATGGTATAAACAACGCGTTTCGAACACGTAGTGTTCTTTCTCACGCATTAACTAAGGGTGAGTGTCTGTGGTACAACTGACCTATACCTGACCTTGTACCTGTTTATACCATTAAATTTTTATATGTGGAGACCATTTCAATAGCTTTTTACCCTATAATGAGTAATCAACAATTATTGTCGTTCCAAAAATATATTATTACAATGCGGAATGACAATGAATGTAATTTAAAAATAATTAAATGACTTCCAGAAATACATTTTTTTATAAGAAAAATAAAATAATGGACTTATGGATTATTAGTTTACTAATATAAAAGTTCATCGTTTTTTTTCTTCTTATTGAAATATTCTTTCTGTTAGTTCTTTTACCGTCTATGAATTAATTTAACTCGTATTATTTCACTTTGTACTAATTCTTTTGGACTATAGGAATAATTTTTAATGAGATTAATAATTTGATTATTCTGAGGTAAAATGGATAAACAAACAAAAGTCTCCACACAAATATCCACTCTTATGTGTGGAGACTTTTGTTTGTCTACCCATTTTACCTCAGAATGAGTAAATACCACACAATTACGGATTGCACAACTACTGATAATTTGATTAGAATATGGTTTTTCTCTGTTTTGTAGACCTACGAAAAATGTGATATATAAAATTTAATAACAGCTCTTAAGAGTTTCGTTTACTTACATTTAAAAGTACCACTTTCCCATGTGATAATGAAACACCTCAATCTTATAGAGCACATAATATTTGACTACTCATTGTTGGAAATTCAAAAGTTTTACCCTCCCAGTAATGTTCCATTTGCAACAAACAATATTCATTGCATTACCAAATAAATATTCACCGTTAATATTGAAAAAACCATTCAATCAATTTATTATATTACTACTTAATATCGACTTTAAATAAGGAAAGGGTTACTAGCAAATATAAAAGAAAATAAATACACTAGAATGAAAAAAGAAAAGGAAAAGAAAAACATATAATAATACGTCTTCCTTAGTTTTTAATTATTTATCTTAACTGGCACTTACAGAATCAAATTGATTGTGATTTATTTTATTTTCATACATTTATTTATGAATAATTTATGAAAATTCATTACTGTATGTATTGTCTATATTAGAATATATTTGATTATATTAATTAGACTTTTAATATTATATTCATTATATTTTTTATATTAATTTATATACAACGTAAATTAAATTCTTGAAATGCAGGTGTGAGACATGAGGAATAAATATTCTTTAAACATAAAGAATGTAGATGTTTAATTAAATGAACTGATGATATTTCATCAATCACTCAACATTGGCAAAAGGTGACTATCAAAATAATGTAGATTAAGTGACAGATGATTTGTAGCATCAAATTAAAAAAAAATCCTTCGCTGGTTGTATTATATTTTAAATTAAATATAAGTTTAGGAATTTACAGGAGGGATGAAATCTATACCTCTGGAGATCCAAGGGCGAGGTCAATAAGACCGTGAAGAGGAAGCACAGTGACCATATTGTGTTTCAAATGATTTCGTACTTTCAAAACATGAGATCAAAATCTGTCAGTGCATCACAACACTCCACACAGCGAGAACTTCACACCAAATAGACTATAATTTTTGTGAACTTAAATTATATTATTCATTTACTCTTTAATATATACTTGTTTATGTTCAACTACTCTGCGTTTACCGTGCTTTGATTTTATTTAAACAAAACTGTAGTAATTTAAATAAAATTGTAAATATTTAATATTTAAAATATTTTAATATATTAAAAAAAAAAGTGTCAAATGGTTTCAAGTGTTAGTTAATGGTGTCAATGAAGATATTCATTATGTTACGCATGTATGGACATTTTTAGACTACCATAATACATGGATAAATACAAAGGAATAATTAATTAATCGGTGGAATTTTATATACAACTAATTTAATCAAGAGCATGGGGAAGTTAAGAATTGAAAATATTAATGAAATATAAAGCAACTGAACTAAACTTTTCATATAGAGTACTATAGTAGTATTCTAGAGGATTTTTTTGTCAATAGAATATTGTTGCAAATGTAATTGAAAACAAGCAAGTGTTTATTTTCAAATATGTCACTTAAGGTTAACAATAATAAATTTTCAATATCCATTTTTGCGATGTATGTATAATACAAAATATCGGGAAGGTCAATGAATATATCTGGAAAATGGAATTATTGGTTCGTAATTATGATACACTGATCCATAAATATAGGTGGTCTGACCAACACTTCAAATGGTCACTTTATTTACTGAGGAGGAAATAAACCATCGATGAGGTAGATGGTTTAATAAAAAAAAAGATAGAAATTATTTCAGCTGTTACACCATTCCTCTGACCGTAACTGCTTGTGCAATTAGTGTTTACTTAGAGGATTACCTCTCAAATCTGGAAAATATCATAATAATTTCTAAAGAAGAGGTCCAGGTTTGCCCAATGGCTTACTTGCTAGTCTCTGAACTAGAAGATACCGGGTTCAATACTCACTCTGGATCTAGATTTATTCACACGGAAGGTGACGTTAAGCCGTAACATTCTCTAGCCTGGACGATTTTAGGTAATTGTTAAAAACCGTTACTCTAAATACACTTGAGTTAGGTAAAATGTTGTACTCCCAATATAGAATATTCATTGTATGGTATTAAAAAAGCCATTTGTGGGACTACCACTTCATTCTAATGAAAAAGTTTGAAAATCAAAATTTAAATTGCATAGATTTATCTAATGTTTAAGATATACTATTGGCTAGGAGAGCTATTTAAACGCTTCCTTATTGACAGAATTATCCATGAAATATTTTCAGATAACCTTCAGTTCCAAAAACATGAATTCCGCCCACAACAAGCATAGAGCTACAGACACTGCTAAACTATATCACAATATAAAATCGGTAGTAGTTTATACCACTCAATTTAAAGGAAGTTTTTGATAATGATTGGTGGATGACAAACTCAGAAGCCTCTATCCAAACCCAAAAAAACTTTACAGGTAAAAAAAATTAATACTTTCTAAATCAACAATTTCAATGAGATCGATCGGTCACAAAACCTGAAGTTAAATTGTGTTATTGTGCATTCTATATCGTGCTCGCCTCTGAACTGATAGGACCGGGGTTCAATCCCCACCTGGCCCTCGATTTATTCACGTGGGAGGCGAATAAATCTGAGCACGTCGTCCCTCGGAGAAGGACATTAAACTCTCGGTCCCGAGCCTGTTCGATGTCAGGTACTCGTTAAAGATCCCTACCCTAAATATACTTGAGTTAGGCAAAATTTAGTACTCCCACTGTAGAATCAATCTTCATTGTGTGGTATCACAATGGGCCAATGCTCGGCCTATGTGTGTTCCCTTCTGGGACTGCCACTGCAACCTAACCTATTGTGTATTCTATCAATGTGTCTGAAGTATGTACTCTAGGTTCTTGACCTTCAGAACCCTGAAGTGTGTGATTCCATTTAAAACTTCCCTATTAGATTTGAGTTACTAATTATAATTGAGCCTTATTTATTGCCAACAAACCAAAGCTTAAAACCAAAATTAAGAAGGAATAAGTGGATGGACTTTTATCTAATTTATTAGATCTATGATCCGCCTTGTTATCAATAGAATAGTGACAAAGCCATGATACTGTTACTCATCTTTTCGGTTTTTTATCATCTTCCTATTAGATTTGACATCATTCAGCGCATCTTTTCCCAAACCTCTCTTTAATGTTTATTATTCTAAATAAATTGCTACTTCATCTCTGTGACAGTTTGAAAATAACTTTAATTATTCATACATTACCAACATACTCATATTTACACTGATAAGACTAAATAAACATGGTGAATAAACATATGATGGCGAAATTGTTATATTATTTTACTTGACAGTCCTAATAACGTAGAACATACTGGTGGTGATTAATAGTTTCTTCTAAGTATGTTGTACTTTATAGTGACTACCACAGAATCCTTAAAATATATATATTTCCTTAATATTCGTGAAGTTTCAAAGTTTATTCACTCTCATATTATTAAAAAAAGAGAGAGTTTTCTCCAAATTTTTTTGTAATATCTTTAAATTTATGGCACTAAAAACACAAACTTGCAAATACAGTGCAAATAATCTAAATATCTGAAATTTTTGTTTAAAATATATTTACTTTGAAAAAAAAAAATCACAGGTCTTTATTGCATTGTATACTAATAGTGACGGACCAGCAAAAGTCCTTGTGATATTTGTTACTTATAGTGATGAACCAGTGCAGGTCCTGGTAACATTCGATAGTAGAACAAACATCCAAACAAATATAAGGGTATAGTTATAAGTAAGTTCCCAAAAGTTGACCTCGAGGAGGTGAGTTCTATCAACGACCTACATCAACAGAGAGCTATAAACATATGTCACGTAGTCTTTACAAGACTAATAGTTACTTAGGAAGAGATATCTTCAAGCATTACAGATGAAAATGAAATGGGAAGAGAAACAGTCAATAGGGAGATGAAAAGGATAGGGAAAAATACGTAAGAGAAATTTTTGTAGAGGGCTGAGAAACTGACAAAGTCAGCTCTCCGTGCTGATTCCTCGAGGAAATATGACATCTCCCATTGATTCTACATTTAGCCTAACTCAAGAGTATTTAGAGTAGGGATCATTAACGAGTACTTGATATCGTACAGGCTCGAGACCGACTGTTTAACGTAATCTCCATGCTCAGATTTATTCACCTCCCGAGTGAATAAATCGAGGGCCTGAGTGGATTGGAACCCGAACCTATCAGTTTAGAGGAGAACAAGTTTTCACTGAGATAACCTGGCCACTTAAAGTAACAGGTATAAGAAAAAGGGAAAGGGAGAAGGAAGGAGGAGCATACAAACGGTAAAGATAACGAAACCGAACAATAAAACCTGAGTCCGCCATAACCTGTTCCAGGCAAGCAATTTTTCGCATAAAACTTAGGCCTGAAGGGGCAAAAAAGCTCCCAATTCTCACGGAAGGGCGAAAAGAAAAAGTAATAAGAAATAGAGTCGTTAGATGTAAGAAGGAAAGTGGTAGGGGCCGTTAGCTCTCAAGCCAACACATGATTGAGCGGACTTTCCACTAGCGGGTACCTGTCCAAGAACACATCCAAGATAGCAGCTATTGCTGCTGAGCCACCGCATTGAAGAAAAAGACAGGTGATACCCACACAAGTCTGATAGGGATGAACAACTCCCAAACCAGCAGGCGATCGTGCGGACTTTCCACCCGCAGCCACCTGCCCAAGAACACAGCATCGCAAGATAGCTTTAGATGCTGTTGTGTCACAGCTGCGAGGCCACAACAATGCTTTGCTTTTCACTGTAACACTCGCTTTCTTTTTATATTCGTCAAGTCAATTTAACTGTCGAAGAATCTATCTCCACACCTTGAAGGCCAGGCAGTGAAAATATATTCTCTACGAACCACTCATTTCACATAAAAAAAAAAACAAAAATCTGCAGTGACCTATCCTATCCAATAGAATTTATAATATACATATTACTATTTCTTATTTTGATGACATAACCTCGACAATTTATAAACAAATTAAAAAGAAATAGTAACAAATATAGGTTTACTTAGTAAACTATATATTCGAAATAAGTTAACAATATTTTACAGAAAACTGGAAAGCTAGATTAACTGTACAGCTATTCGAAGTATATCACAGAGTCAATTGCTTTTTGAAATTGCACTGTACAATGCTTGAGCCTTTTTTGTTATCGGGTGGAATGTTGTTTGCCTTTCAATCCCAATATTCTTTTCCTTGCAGTGAAGACATTTTCTAACAAAAAGTCTGTTGTTTTCATGGACCATGGGATGATTAAGAAATTCGTCAATCTGAAACAATAGGTATTTGTTAAAATATTGCAGTATATTGACCTTAATATATTAAAACCAGTTAATATATTAAGGTCAACTCTTTATATAATTCACTGTCTCTGCCCTCAGGTCTCGCAGTCTGTAATTCCTCACTTGTCACTTTACTTCACAGTAACGTTAACTGTTTACTGTTTTTTTTTTTTTTTTCAGTTTCGACTGATCTACTCTGATAACTCATTTCTATAGTCGCTTCTTATCCACTTTATTTATTTATTCAATAAATCTATTTCAATTTTGTTACAATCTAGTTTTATGTAGATTAGTTATTATGTTGTTAGCATTGTTACACCGGTTTCCGACGATGTCCATCTTTAAAAAAACTCTTCAACAGCAATTGAAAATGAGCATCGGAAACCGGTGCAAACATCTTTACACGAGGTAACACAGTACCCTCAAATTGTTAATTTAACTTCCACTAAACACTGCGGAACTAACAATATGAATGCATTTAAGAAAACAATTGCTTAATTAATTTGCGCTGTCAGTAAACTCGGTTTTATGCAACAAATTTCTTCATTCTAGGTAAGCAATTAAAAACATAAAATAATATTTTCGTTAACTTTTTTCTAGATTATTATAAGCGTTGTTCTTCACTAATCTGATACCTCCGATGTACATACATGCATGTAGTAGCCATATAGTACTAATTTCTAAATACTAAGAATTCTTAGTATTCTTATGAATATGATTCAGCTCACTTCTAAAATCTCATCATAAAAGAATAAAGTCACAGTGCAAGTTTATTAAAAATAGTCAGTTGGTTGGTGGTTTTGGCGACCTCAAAATAATAATCTTTTTAACGAAAGTATAAACATATATATTTTGGTATAAATAGGCAGCAGATCTTCTTTCAAACACGTATAAATTAAAGTAAAGCGCAGTCTCAGAATTCACGATCTTCAGACTGAGAGATTCGATTCTACGAACTAACTTCCTTCTAACAGAATTTAACTGGAAAAGGAGTTGGCCAAGCGACATGATAAACAAAATCAATGAGATAGTCAAAAGAAGATGGGTTTTTTTAAATTTATAAATAGCTTAATAAAGAACTAGGAAAGATAAATTAATTTGAAAAGAAAAGAAAAATATACAAAGCAGTTAACGTAAAATAAAAGTGTTGAAAGATAACACACATATATATTCTAACGTAGTGCAATCAGCTACTATGTGGTATTTACTCACTGTAGGGTAAAAAAGATAATGAAATGGTCCCCACATATAATTGTTTAATCGTATAAACAACGCGTTTCGAACACGTAGTGTTCTTCTTCAGGTATTAACTAAGAAATACAATATCATCGAAGAGTTATCTATAGTACGAAGTAAATATAGTAGAAAATAAAAATAATATAATATAAAATAAGGAAGCGAGTACGAACCTAAGGGTGAGTGTTTGTGGTACAACTGACTGGGAATAGGATGGAAGTGGGTGAGGGTATGGGGTGTCTATCTGTTTCATATTGGAAGGCAGGTACATTTCTTTGTTATTTTTTTTCCAAAAGGTTAGGCTGAGCCTTTAGGAAAAAAAATAACAAAGAAATGTACCTGCCTTCCAATATGAAACAGATAGACACCCCATACCCTCACCCACTTCCATCCTATTCCCAGTCAGTTGTACCACAAACACTCACCCTTAGGTTCGTACTCGCTTCCTTATTTTATATTATATTATTTTTATTTTCTACTATATTTACTTTGTACTATAGATAACTCTTCGATGATATTGTATTTTTTAGTTAATACCTGAAGAAGAACACTACGTGTTCGAAACGCGTTGTTTATACGATTAAATCTTTATATATGGAGACCATTTCATTAGCTTTTTACACATATATATATATTTGTATAAATGAAAACATGAAACAATCAATTAGGACAACTAGGAAAACAACACAACTTGCTTCAATATTTCGATCTAGTCGTCATCAGGAGTAGAAGAAGAGAAGTTCTATTTGGCTGGCAAACAGCAAGAGCAGAGTGCAGAACTCCTCTTCTTCTACTCTTGATGACGATGATGTCAAAATATTCAAGTGAGTTGTGTTGTTTCTATGTGTTCTTTATTTATATACACTATCATTATATTTGATATCATATCAGTAAACATTAAAATTTTACAACTATCCTGAATAAAAGTAAAAATTATAATACAATTTTATAAAATACTGAGAGAAATTTAGTTTTGTCTAATTTAAAGTAGCATATAATATACACATATTATAAATCTGCAAAAATACTAACAGTAATGGCTGAGAAAGTGGGATGAGAGGTTTTAAGTTAACAAAATAAGTTTAAGAGAATTTTAGACCAAGTAATGTTTCTTTTGACATCCCGAGAAACAATTTTAATTAGGTAATGTATCTTTAAAATGGTTTCATCGTAATTTTTGCACCGATATTGGCTTTAATGATATATTGACACATTACCAGACTGATTTTCACCTGTTATTATAATTATATTAAATTCTAATGTAGTGCAATCAGTTATTATAATTTACGTGGTATTACTCGTTGTAGTGGTATTAGAGTTACGTGGTATTTACTCATTGTAGGGTAAAAATATAATGAAATGGTCTCCACATATAAAAATTTTATAAACGCGTTGTTTATATCATTAAAATTTTTATATGTGGAGACCATTTCATTAGATTTTTACCCTACAATTATATTAAAAAAAAAAACACTCTTACGATCCTCAATCTGATAGCAAGATTTTAAAACAAGTTTAACAAAAATTGAAAGATTGGTGAGGAAAAATACATTAAGTCTTTACTACAAGGATTTAATCATAAAATGCGTTTTGAACACTTAATGTTCATTATTAGGCACATCTACAATATAAACACAACTATATACAAATTTTGAAGTTAAATAAAGGAAAAACAACAAACATTTTAACTAAAATAAAAACTAAAAGCAGTGTCATACCTGACACAGTAAGGCGGTGTTGAGTTTGAGGCAGGTATGTAACTCTTTTTTAGTTAAAAGTTTGGTTGTTTTTCCTTTATTTAACTTCAAAATTGTTATAAGTTTTGTGTTTATGTTGTAGATATACCTGATGATGAACACTAAGTGTTCGAAACGCCTTGTATAATTAGATCTTTGTGGTGAAGCCCTAATGTTTTTTCCTGACTAATCATTAGTAAATACCACACAATGACCGCTTGCACAGCTCGTGAGTTAAAAAGATTAATCCTATCAAGGCCAACCTTCATCCATTCGCAATCTTCTATTTCTTGATCTTCCTTTATAATATCTTTATTTAATGGTTTCAATTCTACAACAAAATATATATCTGAGCAACCAAAGTTTGATTGTAGAGTATGACGAAAAGAAATAACTGATACGAATTCAGTTTTAATATTGGTTTCTTCTTCAACTTCTCTTTGAATAGCGTCAACAATATTTTCCCCTAAAAAAAAATAAAAAAATGTAGATTTATTAGTAGAAACAAGTTAATACAGTATAAAGAAATAGAGGGGATTATTACCTGGTTCTATATAACCTCCTGGTAACTTCCAGTATCGAATATCACGATACCTCTCACAAACAACAAGAAGTTCATTATTATCATTAATGACTATAGCTCCACCTCCAATCATGGTGTGCGAAAAAGCAGGTACTTTATTTTCTTCATTTTGAGGCAACCATCTTACTAAAGATACAGAGTCTCCTTTGCCATGGTGAACTGTGAAGCCGTTCTGAAAATAAATATTTCGATGAACCAAAATTCTTTTTAAACGAGACAATGATAAAATGTATTACTTTTCCATGCTTAATTTTATCTTAAATTTGTATTAGATTTAAAGTAAGGTATATCCAAACGAAATGAAATAGAAACCATTGAATCGACTGATATTTGCATCAACCTGGACTGGACTGAAATGGAATCCTATAAACTGTCTCCTGGGTAACTTTTTCCCCTCATTCATGTGATGCAGAAGGTACTAGGTTAGGTCAGGCTGCAGTGGTAGTCTCACAAGAGAACACACATAGCCCTTTGTGATACCACGCAATGAACATTCTCTACTATGGAAGTCCTAAATTTTTTCTAACTCAAGTATAACATCTCGGGAATGAGACGGCTTCAAGTCTTCTCCAAGGGACGACGAACTCAGATTTATTTACCACCCGCGTGAATAAATCGAGGGCAAGAGTGAGTATTGAACCCCGGATCTATCAATCCTGAGGCGAGCACTTAAGCCACTGGACTAACTTAGCTTCCTAGATGGTACCAACGACATGTGAAAATCTGAACATCAACAGAAAACTCTAAGTGAAAATACTACTATGTACTTCTTTATTTCCGTAATTTATTAGATGGTGTTAAGATGTTTTAATAGAACCTATGTTTCCCAGTGGTTCCGGAAATCCTGAATTCTCACCTCACTCTGACCTTAGATTTTGTAATATGCGAAATAGAAACATCTAGTTAAACTCTGTCTCGTGTACGACCTACAACTCTAAGCCCCCAAGACTGTACTCGATAAAGATGCACCCCTAAATAAAAGTGTTAATTAAATGTAACATCTCAAAAACTATATACATCAGTAATTGAATTCAATATTAACTCGAACAAAGGGCATGGTAAAGGAGTTTCATCAGCTAGCACATAATCTTTTCATTATTAAACCAGACCAACCTTATCTTTTTTTCCTTTCTTCCACTTCTATAAAAAAAAACCATATTTCACCCTACTACACTACCAAAACAAT
The DNA here is from genome assembly GCA_026182355.1 of Hermatobates lingyangjiaoensis. Lineage (NCBI taxonomy): Eukaryota > Metazoa > Arthropoda > Insecta > Hemiptera > Hermatobatidae > Hermatobates > Hermatobates lingyangjiaoensis. The sequence continues at coordinate 1,015,010 of JAPFBL010000120.1, read as the reverse complement.
GCCTCTGTTTCATTTTTATTGTGGGTATAATGCAAACTGTTGAGATCGTAGTCCCATTTTAGTACTTCATACTGTGTTTTATAAGTTAGGTCAAAGCAAATAACCTCTACATACAATACGATGTAAAATGTTAATATAAATATAATCCACAGCTAAAGTAACACCATCCACACAATAATTAACATTGGAAAAGTAGATCAATGACTATACCTTGGCCAAAATAGGTAACCAAAAGCCGTCTGTCAGGTTAACATGAAACCAAACAGCTCTAACGTTTTCGGATTTCCACTTAGAGAGCGAATCTGAAAAGAAAGAAATAATAAACATATTTGCATTAATCTTTTCATGCTTTACATTCTTAAAAAATAAAAAAAAACTATTAATGCGTTTATAATTAACAAAATCCATAGTACACAAATTCATGAATACATAATTTTATATCAAGAATGCTTATCTTTACCAATACTTACTTTCTAATTTGTTTGATAGAACATCACTATCTAAACAAGGTTCCTTAATTGAATTAACGTTAATTCCATGATGAATATCCTTTGTTCCTATGAAAACGTCTGAATTACTCATTTCTACAACTGTGTGTATACATCTAAACCCTCCAGAGAAACACCTAAAAGTAACATTCATTATAAGGTTAACAGAAAAAATACCTTAAATAATTTATCCAGTACCTCCTTTTTAAAAGCTCATAAGGTTCCTTAGATTTTCCAAAAGATGAAATGCTTTTAATAATTACATTAAACATAAAATTCATTTGAACTGATGGTTGTAAGGCGCAAAAACCTACCCCTTAGGTGATGATTACACACAAGTTTTGACTTTTTAAAGACAAGGACATCTCAAATTTATTTTTGCATAAGATTGACATCCTCTGTGATAACAACTGATAAGATCAGGGTTTCCGGCATTGAAATGATGTTACAAATTATTTGTAAAAACAATTTGTTTTAAAAAAAAATCCTAAAAATGTCAAAGTTTTAAAATGTAATATGGTGATATATATTTCTTCGGCTTATTTTCTTCTAAAAAAAAAAAAAAAAAAAAAAATTACTTTTTACAAACTATTTATTTCCTTTTTTCAATTAGTAATTTCAAGACTACAGTTTTACATTAACAAAATATTAAAAGAAGACTTCCATATTCCTCTTAGTTCTTTGTTTAGTCATAGGGTAATATTGGATTGATAATGTCAAACTTTAATGTTTTAAACATTATCATTTAAAAAACTTTATACATGCAAATATTTTACTATCCAACCAATGGAAGCTGATTCCAACAACTTAACTTATACAATTTATTTACTGCTTGTTACCAACAAAGGCCTCATTGCTGCTTTAGAGGCTTAAGTGTGGCTCATTTCTTATTTGACACCCACTTGAGGAAAACCGAACTGCATTTACAGGTCAGTTATATATCAGGAATCCTAGGCTTTCTTTATCCAAGCTTAATGGAGTAGGGTCCTTTAACGTACCTGACATCGTACTTGAAGGTTATCGACAACTTTATGTCCTTGATGGGGGACGGAGTACACACAATTTTCCATATCCATTATGATAAATGTAATGTCATAGCAAATATACGGACCTGTAAATCTTCAGTACTGAGGGTAAGCACGTTTCATGTTCGACAACGTAATGACGCGTAATTTATCTACTTTCTTTTAGTAAAAAGTACATTTATTTCATAAAGAACTGCAGCGTTTTTGGTGTTTAAATAGAGATTTCAATAAATAATTAATTCGACATCATGTTGAAATGAATGTAACCTTATGGTTCGAATGTCTCTTGAAGAATGAAAATCACACTTACCTTTCACTCTACTAAAGAGAACGTTATTACATTTGGTTATAGTTAGTTTTCCTTTGAACCCAAACCTTTATACACTTAAATTTTCTTTGAAGAGTTTAAGAATTTGTTAAAATTTTCAATAGAAATAGGTTTTTACGAGGTGATTCCATCCTACATTATTCTAACAACAAATTTCGTTTTATCGCTCAATACAAGAAATTTCAAACGGGAAATCAAGAGCATTCATGAACAAACAAATATTTAAAGTGATCCATTCGTCATGAAATAGTAGTTTTATCGGATGAAATGTAGGAGAGGGCTTTGAAAGTAGGAAAAGAACTTTGAGAGTAACTCCGACTTTGTAACCTTCAGAGAGAATGTTATCCTATAGAGTCTGTTCTCTGCACGCAATGAATGTATAAATATTTCAAAACTAGAAATATTTGTAGTTTGTTCTGCCCCTTGAAGCTAATTTACTGCCAAGTTTATTTTCAATTTACAAAGTTTACTTGTGTTTTGACCCAAAAGAACGTAATATGCACCTTTCTCTTGTTCTGTGCAAAGTTTGGTCTTTGTGATAAGAGTAAGCCCAGTGGCTTACGTGCTCGCCTCAGGATGGAAGATCAGGGGTTCAACATACTCGATTTATTCTCGCGGGAACAGATTGCAATAAGATTATTAATTAACAACCTATTAAAAAGGTATTATCCAATCACTAAATGACCAGTACACTAGGAAAGCGTTACGTTTTAACTAACGACCTAACAATGATAAGAATCAATGACAGTATTTTCAAAATAACTGATTGTTTACTATCCATAAATGTGTTTAAAGGCTTTAAAACTCCAATAGATTCTAGAATAAGAATACATCTAGTTTTACGCTGGACTTCATGAGTTGTTGATAATTCATTCATGAAAAATTGTAATGAATAATCCATTACCTATGAGACATTAAATCTGAGGGATATCTTACGCATAACTCAACACACGACTAGTGTTAAACAAATAAAATACCAACATGACGTTGGTACGAGAGCAAGACAAGTTCTGCATTCTTTCTAGGTAGTATTAGATCTTTTCTGATTACAGTACACTCACCTCATTTTGTAATAATGACAAAAACTATTAAATGCATACATATTGTTAGCTCCATAGTCCTGGAAGATGTACTACATGCGAAACCGGTTGGATGATTATAATGATTCACAGATTCGACGGAATTGTATAATATTATAAAAACTATTGCGTGGAACTAAAACTAGGTAGAAAAAAACATGCCACAAGGCTTAATTTCCCCACACTGTGATCAATTTTGGTTTGTACGTAATGTCAGCTTACTGAAAGTAATAACTTATTTACTGTAAGTAAAACAGTGACGATAAACAGAAACCGATTTTGACAGATTTAAATTTTAAGAGGCCCTTTGAATCCATTTTTAAAATTATTTTTATCGATGTCTGGAAGTGTTTACCTAAAATATTACAAATAAGTTATGCACTCGTTTAATAGATATTATTGAAATTTGAGGAATTTATAGTTCGTATGGTACAGAACCCCAATGTTTTAGGGTATTATTGAAGTATTGGTAAGGTATTTTATGTTAAAACGCATACTCCCTTTTTCTCGTTCCTGTTGTCATAACATAACATATTGACAATATAATTATCTAGGCTAATTTTCCTTATTAAATATTGGGTCAGTGAAACAGGTAACCTGTTTTTCTTTAGTACTGAAGATTATAGGTTAGGATCTTGCCACTAACTGATTATTATGTGATATCGAAAATCTGTGCAGCGATCTAGCGGAGAAAGAATGAACTAAAGTCCTTTCCCTATAGGATATCAGGAACTCGTTAAATGTAGTTGTCATTAACTCGTTATTATGGCTACAAGTAACCAACATGGGTTACAAATAAGAAATGAGTGATACATTCCGGTCCTGGAGCAATAGTAGAAGTGAAAGCTTATAAATGGCATTACAAACAACAACCACAACTTAATTATCTTTCTTAGTTGATATTATAATTGGCTTTTCATTGCTTTAAATTGAGAGTAGACCCTCCACACTTTTTCTCTGTGTTTACTTATTTCGATTTCATCACTACTATACTCTATAACACAATAAACACATTATGGAAATCAATGAAAGTAAAAGCCACAAGGATAAATTATAAAATACTTCACTTCAAAAACCATTACCCATCACAGGCCTGCATGCATTATTACTATTATAAAAAAATTCAATTATGGTTATTAGCCAAGTAATTTTAAATAACTTGTACTTGAAATTCGATATTTTCAGGATTGCCTGGAAAAACTAACCACTACAGAATTGAAATATTATTAGTCACATTTAAATATAGAACAGAAAAAATTAATATATTCAATGCAGACGTATAATTATGTTTTAATTTATTTTCTCTTGTTACATCTATATATATAAATAAAATCAAATAGATAACAAACTTTTAAAAATGAACTGTTAAATTTACTTCTTAAGCAAAAAATTGATACTCATTCTGAGGTAAAATGGATAAATAAACAAAAGTATCCATACAAATGAAGTTTTATTCAACAATAACGCGTTTTGAACACTTTGTGTTCATCATCAGGAAGACACCAAGAATGTGGTGCTGAAGGGTTGGTCCAGTGAAAACAACTCTTGTTTCCAAATTTGTTTTCACACAGATTGATGATGAACACAAAGTGTTCGAAACGCGTTGTTGTTGTTGAATAAAACATCATTTGTGTGGAGACTTTTGTTTGTTTATCCATTTTACCTGATAATGAGTAAATACCACACAATTACTGATTGCACAACTAACTAATGATTTAAAAAATTGATATCTGTAAAGATTATATAAATTATAACGAAATTAGTCATATGCTAATTTCTGTCAATACGAGTTCAAAATCTTAGAAGAGTAACACACAGGATAAAGAAACACACAAACTCAAATTCTCGGGTAATCCGTCTTCAGAAAAAAAGAGAAAGGGATTGCCCAAAAAATTTGAGTTTGTAAATGTGTTTCTTTAGTCTGTGTGTTACTCTTCTTCGATTTTGAACTCGTATTGTATCTAGTTTAGATCGTCTTTCCAATATTATAGTGTAATTATATCAATATAAATTTGGCTGCGGTAAAAGAAAAAACTATTTTAATAAAATCTCTTAAGTGTTTTTAAAACCACAAGAAGATATACCAGGAGAAAAAAAATGAAAATACACCAATATGAAAAAAATTTTAACCCGTTTTATTAAATAAAATTTATACAGCTTGTCCAAAAATAAAGAAAGAAATATAATGAAAAAATAACGTGGCACTGGACTAAATGAAGTACTATTATAAGTGACAAAATTCATGATTTCATTTGGCTGTTTAATAAATGGATACAGTTTAATAATATATTAATCAAAGTTTTCTATAATATAAAGAAAAGAAAAACATTTCTCTAATTTATAATATAATTTTTCTTTTGCAGAGATTTTCGAATAATTTCATACTTCCGATATAGGAATTAGGAAAAGAGAAAAATAATTTGACTTTTATTAAAGTTTGTTTATTTAGTCAGTGGACACCTCAATTACCTTTTTTTATTATGTCTATATATCCTTAGAAACCTTTTTATTTATTTTAACTTAATCTGAAAAATCGCAAACGAAACTTTTTGTGTGCCAACAAGAATTATAATATTTTACAAAACTTCATATCAAACTCTGAAATCTTTTTTTAAACTATGCATATAAACATACTAATCATTATGCACATATATAAAAGCAGAATGATAATAATTATAATAAAGTTGTTAAATTATTTAAAAAAATTAATAACATGTTCAGTTACATTATGTGTTAAAGAAGTCGGTTGTTAGTGCCTTGACCACCCATGTATTACCACAATGTATCACTGTTTTCTTTTTTATGTACAAGTTAACACAAAAATTCCATAACATTCTATTAAATATCTATACATAACAATTGCAAAGTCACCCTCCTCTCAAAGCCCTTTACACAAACCATTATGGAATTGTAATAAAAATATGGCATTATACTATACTTCAGGCAATAAACAGAGTATACATTTTAAAAAAACAAAAAAAATAGAGTATGAATCAAAATTTCGTTTAATTACAATACTGGAAAATATAGAATGTTTTCACCAGTGAAATATCGAGTGGGAAATATCTTTTAACATATTTTTAATATCAAACCAAAAAAAAAATAATAAAATAAAAAAAGAACTTTCAATTATATTAGAACCATTCGTAAGAAAGAAAAAAAAATATATATAGTGAAATATAATTTGCAATCCATTGTTCTTAGTTAGGACTTCCAAGCAATGAAACGGGGGAAATGCTACAATCAAGTGGAGTCCAACACACCACAATCCATATGTCAGCCATTTTATTCAATTATCTTCAAAACCTTTCCTATGGCGATTGTTTTACCTGAAAAATATATAATTTGAAATGAGGAAAAAAAAGGTGGTTAACCAAACCAACGAAACGAATGAACAGTGTTAGTATTCATGGATGAACAGCAGTAGTAGTATTCATGGATGAACAATAGAAGTGTTCATGGATGAACAGTAGTAGTGTTCATGGATGAACAGCTGTAGTGTTCATGAATGAACAGCAGTAGTAGTATTCATGGATGAACAATAGAAGTGTTCATGGATGAACAGTAGTAGTGTTCATGGATGAACAGCTGTAGTGTTCATGAATGAACAGCAGTAGTAGTATTCATGGATGAACAATAGAAGTGTTCATGGATGAACAGTAGTAGAGTTCATGAATGAACAGTTGTAAATTTCATATCGTAGTAATGCTCATTAAAAAATCAATTCACTTTTTAAGAAAACCACTTTTATTATAAGTCTGTTCAAATATTATAACAATGTATTTCAACCTAAATTTTTAAGAAATTTTAGCTCAAAATTTTTTTAATAAACTAAATTCATTTAGAAAATACATAGTAAAAAAAACAACATAGCGTATTTGCCTAATTATCATAAAAGGATAAGGAATACAAAATTATAATTATTGCAAATAAATTTAGTTGGTTTCATTTCCATAAATTCAAACTACTTTCTTTTTATATAAAAATATTTTAGAAGAACCAAATATTGAATATGTTATAGTTATCCGAAATAAAAGTGGTTTATCTCTTTAATACTGTGAATTGTGAAAATTTTAATACTTTTAATAAAAATTTTAATATTTGACTGATTCATAATTAAGAATAAAAGGATATGATTTACCTTCATCCCTTAACGTGAATCTACCCATCTGAGGGAACTTTTTAAAAGGTTCAAGGCAAATAACTCCAGCGCACTCTATCCTCATGATAGCCACTTGGTCTTGCTTTACAAACCTAGGCATTTGCTGGCTTTTCAAATTCGTTTTTCTGTCTATCAGACATAACAAAGTCTGCAATCATAATGAGGAATTAATTAATTACAATTGTTAAAGAATTTCAAATGTGAACTTTTTACTCATAGAAATATTAAATATAAAGTTAATGGGTTATTTCCACGGAGGTTAGTACTCTTATAATTAATAGTAATAATACCCGTTATTCATCGAATGATATCTGGAGAGCTTTACTGGTTTCGGTTCTTCTGGTTCTCATCTTCAAGAGCAACTACGGTCGAGCTCTCCAGTGATTATACGAGGTATGAGGGACATTGTTAATATCAGTGCCGTGCATGGTGAGGTTCACGGGAGGTGAGGCACTGGCTTCGTCACACTCAGATTTACAAACATATGAACCCCACAGAGTACCTTATTCATCATTTCACTGGCTGCTTTTAACGGTTATGTTTAAAATTTTTTATCAGTTTTTTTACATATTGTATTGTTTAAGCTTGATATGTAATCCTCTATTTTGAAAGCAAGGAAGGGTCGAAATAAATGGATGGCTGCACTTCACTTGCTAGCCCTAGCGTGCTTTTGCAGACTGCATTCTGCGGCCAAGTCACAAAAATAACCGTTGTAGTCACAGGTTACACTCTACCACCAACCAAGAGGCAGGAGAACTACGTGCCTCACTTGTAACTCTTCGTAGCAGTTTTATGAAATACTAACACAGATGCCATGACTGGTAAAAAACACTGCATATTGCAATTTATTTTGAACCTTTTAATAGTTACAAACAGAGAGACAGAAATACGGTAACACTGCAGAGCATACCAGTACAGTTGCTTAATCTATAGAGGCACAGCAGGCAGCAGCTTCGCCACACATTTATTTTCAGTACCTGAACAGTTCATATGAAAATCCAGCGATTTTGAATAAAAATATAAATGGTTATATTTATGTGTGATAAATTTTACTCATTTTGCTTTTTTTTGCTCTCCAAGATTGTCAGGTGAGACCGTGCCTCACTTGCCTACTCTGACAGCACGTCCTTGTTTAATACTAATTCCAAGAGTACTAACCTATAACTGTTCCAATATTTATAGAGTTCCAAGGAAATAACTATGCATAATTTGTGGTCTACAGACATCAAAACGATTTTTAATTTTTCATATTTTTATTTCTCAAGATTAAGATATTCATTGAGCTTGTTAGAAAACATGTCATATGTTTTCGTTTTATCAGTATACTTCATGTCTTGGATTGTAAATTAAACTTGTTTTGATGTAAGTAGACCATAAATTATGCATAGTTATTTCCACTGAGGTTAGTAATTAATATGAATTAATTAGTAATTAATTAATATTAATTCTAATTAAATATAAAGACTAGGTCTTTTCACTTCGTGGAAAAAAAAAGAAGAAAGTGAATAGACTGTAATAATAAACTATATAAAATACAACGGTCTTCTTGAGACACATTCTAAAGTAAGATAAGTTTTCTTTTTATATTATAACAGTCAACAGTTAAAACAAAAAAATAACAGGCTAACTTGATTGAAATATGAATACAAACCTGAACTGTAATTTCTTCAACTACACAGTGAATATGCATGACAGCTGAATAACCGGCACAAATTATACTTTTATGTTCCAAAATAACCACCTAAAACACAAATAAGTACATAAGGCTTTTTACTATAGGATATTTTAATTATAGAAATCTTAACAACTGATGCAAGAATTTTAAATACAGGCTTTCTCCAAGAATCATTTAAAGTACTCAACAAGTTAGTATGAGCTCTGAAGGTATTATTAAGGGCCAGGTTAGTCCAGTGGAAACATGTTGGCTTCTTGACTAGTAGGTCCGGGACACGTTGTCCCTCGGAGAGCAAGTTAAGCCGTCGGTCCCAAGCCAGTATGATGTCAGGTACTCATTAAAGTAACTTTAAATACACTTGATTTAGGCAAAATTTGAGACTCTCAATGTAGAATATTGATTGTGTGTTACCATAAAGAGCCAATGTTGTGTTCCCTTGTGGGACTACCATTGCAATCTAACCTAACAGTAACTTTCAATGATGATCCCACCTGTAGTAAATACCACTGCTACGACAGAGTTTTCCTTCCATCTTGTCAACCATACATCAGAAGAAAATGATCCCTATCCGTTTTATGAATCCCTTTACTGTAAGTAAGCTCCCGTAAGCTTGATGAATTTTTTTTATTCTACTTCGTTTGAAAATAAAAACGTGTAATAGTTATAACGCAATTACAGTCATACGAATAAAACTAAAAAGAGAAAATAAATATAAAAAGACCCTTAAAGTTATAAAAGAAATTTTCACTAACTTGACCATTGTACAATATATCCTGAAACGATTATAAGACAAAATAAGTAACTTATTTCTAATAAATAATGTGATTACATTTTTTTTACCAATGCCCCGGCATTTATATATATATATATATATTACTAACCCAAATACTAACTCCAATTTATTACTAACAGTACACTGAAATAAACAGAGTAAAGCCAACAATGTGGACATTGTGCTGAACACACATTTTATAACTATTTCCAATTAGGAATGGTCTGTATGAACAAACTATCACACAGTTTTGTTTTACTTTCCGCAGTATATAAGTAAATAGAACAAAGCTTTATATAACAGTTATTTCAGTGAACCAATAATACCAGGCCCTGAAAAAGTCTAAAAAAAATAGATGAAACATTGGCCTAAGGTGTTTTTGACAATTGTTTCACACTGGACCAAGTCTGGAGAAACAATACTGTAGAATATATAAGGTCCAGATAGACATCTTCAGGGCTACATCAATACAAAATTAATTATAACATGCAAAAATAAATATTTCATAGTTATTGTAATTAATTTTGTATTGATGCAGCCCTGAAGATGTCTAGAAATATAGATGAAACGTTGACTTAAAGGTGTTTTCTTGAGAATTGTTTGATACTCAACTAAACCTCGATAAAGAAATAGCGTAGAATATAAATACAAGTCATATAAACGGTTCTGTTTATATATATCGGTATTTGATATGTTTATTCAGGGCTAGGTCTTGAAAATGAACTTCTCCTTATAAATACATAAAAATATAAATGTATAAACACACCAAAACGTTGGCGTAATAAGGAGTTCATTTTCAAGACCTGGCCTTTAAAAAACATATCAAATACTGTATTGAATTAAGAGATCAAGAACAATTTGAGAATATATATATACAATTAAAAGAAACGGTCCAGCGGACTTTTTTAAAATAAAATAAATTCAAAACGAAAGAAACACACAGACATAACTCACATGATATTTCGACCATCGTCGTCATCAGGAGTACTGGCGGTACTGCCGCCAGTACAGGAGTATCAGGCGGTACTGCCCTGTCTTCCTGCGGGACTCTTCGCTCTTCGCACCTCCTGATGACGACGATGGTCGAAATATCATGTGAGTTATGTCTGTATCTTTCTGTGTGTTTCCTTCGTTTTGATTTTATATATATATATATATATATATATATATATATCATATATAAATGATATATTCACAAGACTAAGATCTTTCAACCGTAAGATTGACTGGTCTTTGTCAGAGTCAAAAACTCAACTGTTGGATTTGACTCTGACGAAGACTGCTTGTTACGGTTGAAAAATGTTAGTCTTGTTTTCCCTTTTCATATTGTGGTTTGATCATTGATTGTTATTTCACGTGTTTACGTGAAATCTTTATATATATATATAATGCGGGCGCATTAGTAAAAAAATGTAATCACATTATATATTAGAACTAATTTACTTATTTTGTTTTCTAATCTTCAGGATATATTCTACAATGGTAAAGTTGTTGAAAAATTCTTTTAGAAACATTTAAAAGAAATAAATGGGTCTAACTATAAAAACACATTCGAGGGCTAATAAAGTTGTCCACAGAACTAGAACAGTAATTTGCAATGAATAGTACTAGTCCACGAATAGTCATTTGCGAGCCCATCGTACGCAAATAAAATCCCATGAAAAATGTACATAGATATCAATAATATACTGAACAATTAATCAAAAAACGTAGCAAATTGAACGTTAGACTTTTAAACTAAACTATTATCATTAAAACATAATGGACAGTTCTAGTGAATTACAAAGAATTCTTTATATAAACACATTTTATAAAAAAAAATAAAAAAGAACTAGTTTCAAACACATACTGTTCTTCTTTAGGCAAATCTAAAATATGAATCACGGATGCATGTTTGCGATGTATATATATTTTAGATTTACCTGAAGGCAACCACTACGTATTCGAAATGCGTTAATTTTGTTGAATAAAACTTGATTTCTGTGGAATCTTCCATTGTAATTTCCAATAAATGAATCAGTCATGGTAACTGACTGTACTTTCTAATGAAATAATTAACAAAGTTTTCATAATTTGATATAGTCATCAAATATTTTAAAATGTTATATTGGTATTATTTTTTAAAGTTACATGGGAATTTGATTTTTTTCATAACTTATTTGCAAAAAAAAATGTAAAATAGTAATAAGTACTTTTTATTTAAACTTTATTTTTGACAGTGGAATTCATGGTATAAACATAATTAAATTATTTCTTTGTTTGATTTGTTATTTACCTATAAACAAATATTTTATTTTAAAAATATCCATGTGAACAGTTAAGTTTTACGCAAATATGATAGTTTTGCGGGAGTCCACAAGATTCGGAATCATTGATAAAACTGAAGTCTGGACTAAATGAAAGCCAAATCAAAATATAACATTGCACTTTCTTTCAGAGAAGGTTCAGAATGTGTCAATGCTTCAGACAGTTATGCATCCTTACTAGACTGTGCGTGAAAACAACTCGGCACTTCAGTAGGGGTAACGTATATCAGTATTATCAGGTGGTAGTCCAATAACATCAATAATAACACACTCATCATCATTGCTGAAGGAAGTTTGAATCATTTTGAATTGCCTCTTGTAATTTAGAATGTCAATTATTTATTTATTAGAATGTCAAACTTATTTGAACTTATATTGAAGGAAAAAAATGTTACCTCTTCGTACCGTAGGCCCCCAAATAGGGACCACCAAAAGCAAGTAGTTAAAAATAATGGAAATAAAGATCCCTTTTAATAGTTTTACACAGTTAAATATGAAAGAAATAAATTGTAGAAATTCACTCTTAACATCCGCTGTGAAGGTATATTCAGAAATCATGACGGAGGAGAATTTCTAAGTACCTTATCTGAAATTATTTGAATATAATATTAAATATCTCCCTATTTACTGATATGATTAAACAAAAAGAAACTGAGACAATGAGATATTACTAACAGATAAGAACAAAACATCCTGTTAACACAGATGTCTTATCACTAAAAGAAAATAAAAATTGACTGATTTTGGCCTAGGGTGCCAAATGGGTTAAACCAGAATACGTCAAGAAGTCTGGAAGACAACTAAAATGATTTCATCTTCCAACTAAAATATTCGAAAAGCGTTATTTAACTCATTAAACATCTGTATGTGGAGACTATTTTATTAGCTTTTTGACTTACAATGAGTAAATACCAATAATACTTGATTGTACCATCTTTATATAAACTTTAAATCAATATAAACTATAAACCCCTTTCTGTTGTGGTGTATAATAAATTGTCGTGCGCTAATTGCCCTTCTCATTATATAGGCATGACTCTAAGATCGTTTGAAAAAAGAATAAAAGAACATGTACAAGAAGTTAAACAGAAAACCAATTCCCCAACAATAATCAATTCAAGTCCCATTTTGCCAAACATTTAGTCGCTAATTTTTCCAGACCAAAATATACAAATATTGCATAGAAACAATAAATTCCGTGAAATAACTATTTTAGAAGGGTATGAAATTAACAAATTAGTGCGCGATAATTCTTCTACTTGCCTCAATGAACAAATTCTCAAGTGCACAACTTTTCTTAATTTTTTTTTTTTTTTTTAAAAAAAAGTTATATTTTCTCCGTATTCCTATAGTTGTTTATATTTCGTTATAGTTCTCTGTGATATATTTTCAACATGTTTCCTACACTTAGTCCTAGAGCAAATTTTTATATTTTTGCCTTCTAATATGAAACAGATGTACCTATACCCTCACCCACGTCCATCCCATTCCCAGTTAGTTGTACCACCGACACTCTCCTATTAGGTTCGTATTCTCTTCCTTATTTTATTTTATTTTTATTTTGTACTATATTTACTGTAGTTTTTAGTTAATGCCTGAAGAAGAACACTACGTGTTCGAAACGCGTTGTTTATACCATTCAATTTTTATATGTGGAGACCATTTCATTAACTTTTTACCCTACAATCTTTAAATCAAAACTATATAAAAATAAAAGGTTTTGCTTTCTCAAAAAACACTCCTAATAAAGATTTTTGTCATTGTTTATTTATATTATGATAGATAAGATGAAACAAAAATAACAGCTCCATTGAAAAAAAAAGGAAAAGTAATAGTTTTGCATTTTAGTGATATACACACGGTCATGACAAAACAGTAGAAAACGTTGACATCTGAATAGTCAAAGTGGTTTGAAAATTAAGGTGATTCTAATCAGTATAATTTCAATATTAATTGTAAAGTTTCTAGTTCTCCCATAAAAAGCACTTTATATATTATGACTATATATGCCTTGCCCATAAAACAACTCTAGTAGTAGTAAGGCGGGTAGATCTAAGATCTGGCAAGTAGGCCAGCCAAGTGGGCCTTTTTGCCTTAAAACAACTCTAATTACTTAAGAATAAAACCGCTAATATATGAATAGACTATGAAATTATTCGATGAATGAGAGAAAAGAAAACAGTAGCAGTGATGATTGTACAGTTGGATGATAAAATACCCAAATACAACCCCTAGGGGTTTTTCTAACCTCATCCTACTCAAAGCAATTTCAATAGGTGGTTCCTCACTCTGTAAACCTGATATTTGCCTGTCACAAACTAGCCTTTTCAATGGTAAATTAAAATTTTAATCACAACCGTACGATAGGTTAAGCTACAGTGCTTTTACAAGAAAAAATCACAAATATGCCAAGTTTGTTCCTCTGTCATACCATATAATGAACTTCTACATTGGAAGTTATAAATTTTTCTCGACTTGTGAGTATTTAGAGTAGGGATCTTTAACGAGTACCAGACATTGCACAGGCTCGGATTAGAACAGCTTAACGCTCTCTCCGAGCGACTATATGATAAGATTTGTTCAACCCCCTCGTAAATGAATTGAACACCACAGAAAGGATCGAACCTCGGACCTACCAATAAAGGAGTGCGCTTAAGCACTGGGCTACCCTGGTCCCATCACAACCGTAAAATAAAAACTCAACAATATTGACGAGAACCATGTAAAATATCAACATAAAAACCAAAATCTCAATGATTAGATGATATACAATTACAGGATTACTAAGGATATTAAAGACGAATGGCTTTTTACAAATCCCACATTCAACAACTCTAGGCTAATAAAAAAAGTTTAAATTTATTTAATTTGAATTAGCGAAATTATTGAAGCCAAACCAACCATAAGCAAACCTCATTACCTCTACTCTTCAGTTATAGATGATCTCGAGATTCTGTTAGTGCTAAGGATTCAATTTCGAACTCATCTGTCCCGAACAACTGTTATACAGCTAAACATTGTAATAGTTTAATCTTCAACTTGTAAAACCAACCCCTAGCATCACCCATACTCAACGCTCCATGTTCAGTTCAAACAAGTGTCTTTGAATTATGTACAATGAAGTCAAGATACAATAACATATATATATATATATATATATATATTCGTTACAATGGTGACCAATAGGAGAGTAGAGTTTTTAGGTCCATGCGTGTGGTCCCAGTTACCCGCTGCCCAGCGAAGCCTCCATTATCCGCCAATGGATATAGAGGTTGCAAAGTCCCTCTGTGATACAAGATTATTGGCAGAAAACATGAGCCTCACTTTGCAATGAACTCCTGTTCCCTCCTGTTTGTTCACTCATAGAAAGGCAGAAGTAAGAATTTTTTAACTTAGAAAATGAAATTTATATTATTTAAAGGAACAAAACAATGTTAACCGGACAAAACCTTTGACTAGACTAATAAGATAACATTGTTATTTTATCTTATTGTTAGAAAATGAAATTGACATTATTTAAAGGAACAAAACCTTCGACTAGACTAATAGGACATTGTTCCTTTAAATAATGTAAATTTCATTTTCTTAGAAAAAAAAATTCTTACTTCTGCCTATCAAAAAGGTTTTAAATAAAATCGAAACGTCGGCAACGAGAGTTTGATTTTTTTATCCTAGAAAATTGACCTAAACCCGATTAGAGAACACACCTATTCTATCAAACGTTTGATATATTATTGAATCTGTTTATGTATATATATAAATCCATGATGAGGTACTGACTTGAGCATCAAAAACACGGCAGGTATGTACAGGAGCAGAGGGATTACAAAGAACAAAGCCAGGGGAGACGTCTTCCTCTTCAATTCCTTTTAATTTTACTTTAATATTTTCACCAGCTCCCACAGAAGTTACTTCTTCTTCGTCTGACCACAGCTGGTCCACTGTCACAGGCGTCTGTAACACCAAACAACCTGTTATAATCGTTCAATTCTGGAACCTAGAATGTACTGAGAGCCTTATAAGTAATGGGAATTTGGGTTATAGAGAAAATTATAATGTAGAAACGAAATGTAGAATTTTGAAGGTTAAGGGATTATCAACTGCAAAAATGGCGCTATGCTACTGGGTTGAGAACCATTGTCCAAGATTCCAGGGACTCAGCTTAGAAAATTGAATGACGAGGGAAAAGGTTGATGGTTACCAACTTTTCTTTTCCCTTCTCGCCTAATTCTTTTGTTTTGTTGATGACGAATGTTCACATAGCTGTTTTGTAGATATTTTCATTGATTGCTCCATTACAGGACGCTTTGTTTGTGAGATGAGAGTCCATAGCTCTTCTCGTAATGTTTAATAAAGCTGAATGATAAACTTGCAATCTATTGCTGAAGCAAAACTAACCATTCCTCTCACCAATATCTGCTGGTGAAGGCCATTCTTGTTGCATGGCGGTCCCATTATTTTAACAATTACTTGTAATAGATGTTTTCTTTCAAAATTATTTTCCTTAATATGACCCCTTTATATGCTGCTAATATTGTTAAGTTAATGCATCATCGTCTAAATACTTGTGACTCACTCAAGGATGGCTTTCAATACCTTTTGACGATTGGGGATTTCCCTTCTTTAAATGTTTTAACCCTTTAAAAAAAAAAAAAAAAAAGATAAATCACATTGTCTGATGTCACTGTCAGAAATATTGCCAGTTCTGTTTTACTCACATACTTTATACTGTTATTAAATAACAATTAAATCAAGCTTTCTTGAACTAACACTATAAAGGAAAAACATAAATAATATGAAATTAATAACTGACTGATATAACTCACTCGGTTTGGCATAAGGATGAGGGATTGACCTTTCTTCATAGCTCCACTCTCTACTTTACCCATGACAACCGTCCCCATATCTTTGTATTTTTCCAAAACTGGCATCAAAAAATCGCCATCCATTTTTCTATTTACACTGGGCAAGCTGTCGATAAACGTTATAAATGGTTCCCCTCTGAAACATGTTATTGATATAATGTTTCAAAAAGATTATGTACACTAAAAACATACAACTATATATATATACAAAGATTTCACATAAACACGAAAATAACAATCAATGATCAAACCACAATAAGAAAATAGGGAAACAAGACTAAGATCTTTCAACCGTAACAAGAGGTCTTCGTCAAACCCAACAGTTGAGTTTTTTGACTCTGACGAAGACCGCTTGTTACGGTTGAAAGATCTTAGTCTTGTTTTCCCATTTTCTTATTGTCCCTCTAACCCCCTTATTGTGGTTTGATCATATATATATATATATATATATATATATATATATATATATATATATATATATATATATAAAACAGAGTATGAGTCAAAACATGGTTAAAAATTAACTCTAGAAGGACAAATAGACCCATACCTAAATAATTTCCCATATGATTTAACATTTGAAAAATTACAAGAGTAATTTTTAACTAGTATGTACTTTGAATTAGTATTTGAAAAAGTACTAACATTTGAATTAGAGAAAAGGGTAAAATCATATGAATGATGTAGGTACTAATTCAAAAGATGCGTACTCAGTTACTATGTGGTATTATTTGTGTGGGAAAGATAATTCAAGTTCTCACATACTAATGTTTCATATTAACAACAGGTTAAACGTCTTATCAAAAACTGCGATAACCTTTGAAACCTTACTCGGATTCGATATGACAGTGTGACCATATATATCGCTTACTTCTTTTGATCTTTTCCTGATTACATTACTTTTGTTCGAAATATCGTTGTTAGTAACTGTTTTCTTTTCTGTTGTCTTCTATGTATTTTATTTTCATGAAGCAACAAACTTTCTCTCTCTTTATTATTTAATTCTATTTCTTTGTTTTCCATTTAACATTCCCCAAAAGAAACTAGTAAACACTGAATTTACATAAAAGGATTTTTCTTATGTGTTAGTTGAGTTGATATGTGTTATCATGTTTGGAATAACAATGATAAAATAAAAAAAAGGAAAGAAGAGCGTGGTGAAAAAGGAATTTCGAACACGTGGTGTTTTCCTTCAGTAAACATCAACTATTGTCATGGATGGAATGGACAAAAGTTAAACTCAAGGATGAAAATTGAATTTAAACGTTTAATCAGACAAAAAATAATCGGTAATGCTTTTAATAATTTTTTAATAATTAACTTTCCTTTTTTTTATTTTATCATTGTTATTCCAAAAATGATAACACATAGCAACTCAACTAACACAAAATAAAAATCCTTTTATGTAAATTCAGTGTTTCCCAGTTTCTGTTGGGTTACGTTAGATGGAAAACAAAGAAATAGAATTAAATAATAAACACAGAGAAAGTTTATTGCTTCAAAAAAAAAAGAAAAAAAAAGAAGATACATAGAAGACAACAGAAAACAAAATGGTTACTAATATCGATATTTCGAGCAACAGTTCGTAATCAGGAAAAGATCAAAAGAAGTAAGAGAGATATATATGGCCAGACTGGCATATCCAATCCAAGTAAGGTTTTAAAGGTTATCGCAGTTCTTGAGAAAAGACGTTTAACTTTGAGGACATCTGAAGAAACACACATTAGATTATTTGGAATCCGCACCAGACCCAATTAATTGTATTATTTTTTTAAACACGGTTTTATCTATTCCTCTCTTACTTGTACAGTTAAGAAGTTTCAAAGTGTTAGTAGCGAGGGCACAGTACCTCCTCTTAGGTTGTTGGTTTCAACCAGCCAATCAGACCACATTTCTTCTCCTCCTCTCCCGACGATGAACTACAGTTCGAGGAATTTCGATCTTAATAAATGCTTTATATTGTTCTGTGCTCTATGTATTTTAGTTTTGTGAAGCCTGATTAGACCACCTTTCCTTTTTAAAGTATTATAATTTATGTATTCTTCTAAAAAAAAAACCCTCATGGGCTCTGTTACCGTAGTTGATTGTTTGTTTCTCAGATATAAACAGATTGCATCTAAATTACATTATTGAAGATATAAATTTCACATGACTCATGTATAAGGCAATCTCAAGGAACATAACAAAAATTAACTGATTTTAAAAATTACTATCAAACCTTGAAATCCTAAATATTTCCATTCATTCTCAAAAACACAAAACATAATCGCACAGAAATTGACAATAACTCTTACCTGTACCAAGGGCAAATGGAAGGGTCGATAGATTCCTTCAGACCCAATCCTGTGAGTCCGGAGACAGGCATGAACGTTAAATCTTTTTGAGGATTAAATCCAAGTTTTTTCAAATATGGCATTATTTTATCCTTACATTCATTATATCTGAAACATAGTAAATAACTTTTAATGCTGGACTCTACATTTTATTAAAGAAAACAAAAATTATGACATACAGTATCCCCGCTTTAAATTTAATGGTTTGTGACACCACATACTCGTAGATTTCGCTCTCAATTCTTTTTGTATAATTTCGGCAATTTCGTGAATTTCTCAGGCCAAAAAAAAAAACTTTACATTCACTCTAACTGGTAAATAATAAAATATCAATGGTAGTGAATATAAAATAAAAAAAAATAGAAAAGAGAGATGGTACAGTATAACCAATATGTACTTTTAAAATAATAATGTCAGTAAATTAAAAGTTACGAAAGAGATGATACGGTATAATTGGTAAGTAATTAAACTACATTATTACCGTTATTCATTTATCATTACTACAGTATTACTGTATTAATACTTAGGATGAAAGTATTAATCTCTTTAGCATGTATTTATGAATTAAATTTTAGCTTATGCAATATCATACATCGGTGTTTTAAAACTGCATCAGTAATTTCGGGATATGCAGGAAGGAAGAAACATAACCCCCGCAAAAAGTGGGAGATACTGTATATAATTACTTTGTCCAAAGCAACTGAGGAAAAATAAATTTAAACTATACACAACTGCTGATTAAGGTAATGTAATTTAGCTGACATAACTATTAAATATTACATGAAAGTATTATCAGTTTATGAAGCGGAGAGAGAATGTAGAGATGCAATGAGTTGAATATTTAATATTAAAAGCTTTTATGACTGTAATGATTTGGCCAAAATAACATGAAACGAAAAGAAACATGGAAACTATTCTTACAAAAGCAGTAAGTCAATGTACTCATCGGTTACTGAAAACGAACCCTAATGGCAAACCTATCCCATGCTACCTTTCAGTTACTGAACAATATTTATCTTAATCATCGTCAGATGTTTATACAAACATAAGGAGTTCATACAATTCAATGATCAGTTACTAGTGTGATTAATTTTACTTTGACTTATTCCTCTAAGATAAAATGCTCAGTATCAATTGTTAAAAACAGTAATCATCTCATTGTCATCTATACCAACGGTCTTCAACTGGTGGGTCGCAAAATGTTTGAAATTCTTTATTTTTAAATAGAAAATAAAGGAATAAATTAATAAATAATTTATGCATTATTAATTCGATACAGCAATCTCGTGAAAAGTTACTATTGATAACATTTATTTTAATTATCCCTTTTTTATTTGC
Source organism: Hermatobates lingyangjiaoensis (assembly GCA_026182355.1). Classification (NCBI taxonomy): domain Eukaryota; kingdom Metazoa; phylum Arthropoda; class Insecta; order Hemiptera; family Hermatobatidae; genus Hermatobates; species Hermatobates lingyangjiaoensis. The sequence goes on along the minus strand of JAPFBL010000120.1, from coordinate 994,639 downwards.
TGCTAATTTTATTTTTGTTCTCACTAAAGGGTCGCAAATAAATTTTGGCGTCAAAAATGGGTCGCTATGTAAAAAAGGTTGAAGATCCCTGATCTATACTAACACTATTTGATCTCTTGATAGTATTAACAATAAATTAACTTTAAAATAAAGAATAGTAATCAAAGTTCTTGTAGAAGGTTACATTTTAATTATGTATCACTTCATTTAATATTATTTCATTATATTCAAAAATAGAAAGACCTTTCCTTAAGAATGGTTCATAAAAAGAATACCAGAATATTTACTAATTCTGTGAGAATTGTTATACAAAAAAAGTAAAACTTATTTCAGAAAACAGTAGAAGCCAAATGTTACGTTTTTAACACCATTTTCTTAAAATAATTAAACATATCCCTGTCCGCTTAGCTTTTCTAACGTTGACTCAGGTATACTGGAGGAACATTTTTAAAATTAAATTAATTTTTTTTTTCTTTAAAGAAATCAGTCCTTTATTTTAGATTCTGCTTACCAAGCTTTTCACCAAGATTTGGTGATCACTAGGGTTTTTGTATGCATTAACAATAAAATGAAAACATAAAAATAAAAGGAACTAAACTAACTTACATCTACATTTTTTTTACACAGTGATGTTGGTTACAATACAAAGTCATCAGTGATACTAAAAGGAAGAATAAAATCAAGAGATCGCTATCAGATTTGAATCCAAACACGAAGTAATATTCATTACTGTTTCAAAGAAATGAGATTTGTAGATGCAAGTTAGTTTTTTTTTTATTTTATGTTCTCATTTCATTGTTTACAAATTCTGTTGTTTTGACACGTGTTTTTATGATATACTAAACTAGATAAAATGCTATCAGTTTCGATGGTCATTAAAACACGTGTTCAACACCCATACAACGTAGTAGAGATGAACAAAGTAGCCCCTTATTCTTGTATATAAATAATGGGGAATCACTATATAAATTAAACTGAAGCTAAAATTCTGAGGTAAAATGGATAAACCAACAAAAGTCTCCACACAAATGAAGTTTTTATTCAACGCGTTTCGAACACTTTGTGTTCATCATCAGGAAGACACTATAATACAAATTAAATCTAATTAGTTACAAAAATTAGAGTGAAATAATAAAAAATAAAAGTTCAATTAAGAGAATTTTATTATTTTTTATTATTTATTATTTCACTCTAATTTTTGTAACTAATTAGATTTAATTTGTATTATAGTGTCTTCCTGATGATGAACACAAAGTGTTCGAAACGCGTTGAATAAAAACTTCATTTGTGTGGAGACTTTTGTTGGTTTATCCATTTTACCTCAGAATGAGTAAATACCACACAATTACGGATTGCACAACTAATGATTTGAAGCTAAAATTATTACATACGGAAAATCGGCGTTGTTAAGAAATATCGAATCCACTTTGAATAAGTTTAATAGATCAAATACTATAAACATCAGTTATGGGTTATTAAACCTCGACTCAGTACTGCGAGGACAATAGCTTTATCTGCGAGAGTTGACGAAAAGCCAATAGTTTTTCGCTTATTTCTTCCAGAACTCCTATTTTATCCCCGATTTCCCTTTTCACACATTTTGTTCCCTTCCTGCACTTGACGTTCTTTAAAATACCTCTCTTTTTTCAAGCCCACACCAGATGTTTTTAAATCATCACTTGTTTCTGTATCAGTTGTTCTCTGACGAAAACCACTTCTTTTCGTTAAAAGATTTTAGTCATTTTTCTGATTTCTTACCGTAATTTAGATGTTAATATATCAATGATCATAAGAAAATGGGAAAGCAAGACTAAGATCTTTCAACCGTTACAAGCTGTCTTCGTTGCTGTCAGTTGGGTTTTTGATACTGACGAAGACCGCTTGTAACGGTTGAAAGATCTTAGTCTTGTTTTCCCATTTCATATTGTGGTTTGATCATATATGTATATATAAAAATCAAACCAGAATATGAAATGGGAAAAAAGTCTAAGATCTTTCACCCGTAACAAACGGTCTTCGTCAGAGTCGAAAACCCAACTGAAACCAAAACCTTCAGTTGACTCTGACGAAGACCGCTTGTTACAGTTGAAAGATATTGGTCTTTATTTCCCCATTATGTGAAGTCTTGCATATATATATATATATATATATATTCAGTTGATAAACGGAAAGACGATCCAAACTGGACACAATAACAGTTCAAAATTGAAGATAGGTAGCACACAAAGTAAAGAAACACACTTACAGACTCAAATTTTCGGGTAGTCCGTCTTCAAGAGAAAAGAGAAAGGGAGACCAAGCACGTTGTAGACGGAACGGCTAGTAACCGACACGGCAACCGCCAATGCTGCCCCCCATACCCGGTCTTGAAGTAATATAATTAAGAGAAAATATAAACAGAAATTGAGATAAGCAATACAAGTTGGGAAAATATAAACGATTCAGAAAGAACTGAAGAAAATTTAAAAAAAAATAAATAAGTAAAATGCAACAAAATATATCTGCAATTTATTTATTTATTTTTATTATTTTTTTAAATTTTCTTCAGTTCTCTCTGAATCATTAAAGGTGAATCATTTAACTGAACAGTAAAGGTTCAATTCAAAAGAGTAAACAATAGTGTATATTTAATGTGAATAATATTACTTAAACAATAAATGCATGCAAGAAGTAATCATGGGTTTATTAATCCACTAATCTTAAAACGGAGACCATATAGGAGTGAGAAAAGCGGTCGCTCTACTGCGAATTTTTACTCATTTACTCGTCGTACGAGACAAAAATTCTTACGAATGGCTGCTCGTAAATTGATTTGCTTTACAAGAAGGCACTCGTACTATGAGGTTCTATGTATTACTATATTAATAAGATGGTTACATTATCTAACAGGTCAATTGACACCCTACCCTCATAATAAACAATCATAAAAATACTTTCAGAAAAAAAATGAGTACCTTGCTTCTGCCCATTCTACAGTTGGGTCATCCATTTTATTAATTAAAACAACCATATGTTTCACTCCAGCTGTTTTTGCCAACATCGCATGCTCTCTAGTCTGGCCCCCACGGTCAAACCCCGTCTCGAATTCTCCTTTACGGGCAGAAATTACCTGAAAGAGAATTCAAAAGTAAGTTTCAAAACTATTATAGTTAGAATTTCAGAGTTGACATGAACTTTATTTTATCATTATTATTATTATGAACAACAGATGAAGATTTATTCTTCTTGTAAAGAACATCTATATTTGTTTGTACCAAAGAGAGTAGTATAAACAAGTATGATACCGTAATCCTAGGGACTGTCCATCGAGACACCTTTCCTGATCTCGGGATTTCGGGAAAAGGATAGTGTTTTCCCGGGAAATCCCTGGAATATATTTTGTATTTAAGGTAGGAAACATTGCAAGAGACTCATAGCATATGATTAATTATATATTCTTAAAGCATTGGAAAAGACATATCTGCAATATATAATACAATAAAGAAGCATTCAATGATATAAGTCTTTCACTCCCGTTGGTTGGATCCCACCCATAAAGTTTTTATCACAAAAATTGATATAGTTAAAGAACTGTTAAGGATATTTGAAATCGGCACCTATTTTCTGAAAGAGAATTGTATGGCAATTCTTTTTGATACTAGCCACCATGTTTGATTTTTTAAAAAATTACTGGACATTATTTTTCAAAAGTATTTTTTGTAAGTCTCCTCAAACATTACATTTATATATCTTCTTTTACTTTCTCGTGTGCCATTTAAAAATATAGTCTGCCAAAAAAAAAAAAAAAAAAAAAAACTAGTTTCTTAATTATATAAATTTCAGTTTTGGGTAGGATTCCTACCCAAAAGGATTCAAAGGTTACTTATTCATAATCTAGAAAAGTCCGCACCACCTATTGAAAGGGTGAACAAAGAATGAGAATTCACATTGTAAGCCTGTTTGAAGTTTTCTGAGAAGGATATCTGTAATAAGACACCAAAAGTGGTTTAGTGTCAATACTAGTTATGTCATCATTATTATATTTCTGATAAACTAAGGAGCTGCAGCTAATGCCGCTTCCGTCAAACGCCGAAAAAAGGGAAAATCTGCCAAAGTGGATATTCAAGTTACCGAGACAGTTATAACTAATATTTTTATTTAATTTATACTGTTTATTCTATTCAAAGGTGTTCTTTTTCATTTTGTAAATAATTTTGTTTCTTTCCTTTACTGCTTTTCTTTAGTCCCTTAGTATTTTTAAGGGGTAGTAATGGAGTGATTAAGCGCCTCTAACACTCAACTCCGACTTTCGGCCTTCACGAGGCTATCCTGTTAACCTGCTGACCACCTTCGTTTCACAAACTTCCTAATCCCCACATCCCCTCCTTTTATCCCAGCCCCAATCTAAGGTGTTATGCGATCTGTGCCGAAGGATAGATGTTACAGGGGTTACTACATTATGAACGGAGCCTCAAGGGTACCAGGCGTCACCCTTGAGTAAATACCCTTACTCCGGTATGTAGTGGTATGCTGGAGCGGACAAAATACCACCCATAGAGAAACTAAGGAGAAGGAAGTCCGGAGACTATTCTCCGGAAGGGTGTCTAAAAGCGCTAACTAGTGGGAGCCAACCTCCCACAAGTGCACCTAAGGACCCGAAGAAGGAGAAAGGAAGTTACTTTCTATCGAAACGTAGGTAGCCTAAATCGGCATTATCAATGCAGATTCTGTAAAGAAGTATATAACCTTCATACCAAATGGAAAAAGCATAAGATAGGGAGCTAAGGCAAAAGTTTTATTCTTGAATAACATATAATATTGAGTCCTTTAAACTTAATAGTTCTACTAGAGAAGAGAAAGTAAGAAATGCTTACCAATACAGCTAAATCTGCTTGCGCAGCCCCCCCAATCATATTAGGCACAAAACTCTTATGTCCAGGTGCGTCTAATATCGTAAAATGTTTTTTATCTGTTTCAAAATATGCCCTTCCAACTTCAACAGTCTTGCCTTTCTCTCTCTCCTCTTGATTTGTGTCCAGTGCCCATGACAGATACCACGATTCTCTGCTCTTTTCTTTAGCTTCTCTTTCATATTTTTCTAATGTCCTTTTGTCTACCATTCCAGTGAGTGCCATAATTTGTCCACCAATGGTAGATTTTCCCGCATCTATAATAAAAACCAATAAGTCTCTAATTTTACTCATTCAATTTTATAACTAACATTTTTTTAATACAATAATAATCTCATGACTCAAAGATATGAAATAACGTTGTAAACTTCCATATGACACAATTTTTTTTAAATTATTAGACGAAAAGGTTCCCTAATTCACATTTTATATTCCCTATATTCACTTTAGTAAAATGAACAAATTTAGAGGAAATATTCAAACAAGGATTATAACATAAATGAAGGATCAATTCCTTCAGAGCTATATACCTCAAAACCTAAAGTTATCTGCAAAAATTAAAATTGCTTCTTTATTATTTACATTAGTGGTTGTAACGTATTACCTAATTCTGACAGATAAACTGAATTATCCAATTCTGATTACAAATAGGTAATTCTGATAGTTTCAACAGTGGACTTTATCTATTTTCATAATTCAATAATTTATGTATTAGTAATCCATCAGTTCCTTTGTTCACCGAACTAACCATAATCAATTTATGAATGGATAGAGATGAAAAAATTAAAAACCAGTAAACACATATGTCTAGAGATAGTTCCAAGGAAAGAAAAAAAAATCAGAATACAAATATAAATTGCATGAAAAAATAACTCTAGATATATCAAAGTGGGTGACATTTAATCACAATATAATTACTTTAAAATATTGGAAGTTGGAAGCTGCTGAAACTGGGTCTATCAGAATTTCTGCATTGAAGAACTAATTGAAAAAAGTATGAAGGAATACAAGACATCAGCTCAAAAAATAATAGAAAAACTTAATTGAACTTTAAAAGACTCAAATTAAAAGAAAAATCAATCTTGACATAAAGGAAAAGAAAATTATGAAGTGAACTGACCTACGTGACCGATGATTACAACATTGATGTGTTCCTTTTTACTTTTAGTTTCTTCCGGGCCTCGAGGAGGCTTCTTTTTAGTCTTTACCACAACTTCATCCATTCCTTCTTCATCCTCCTCTTCTTCATCTTCAGGTGTGAGAAGTGTGGGAGGATCACTGTCTTCAGCTGCTGCTTCCCAGGAGTCAGCTTCACCTCCACCACCCCCATCACCCTCCCCTCCTACAAAAAAGAAAGTGTCAATACTTCATAGGTACCTATTTACAACCTAAACATCTCATAAAAACAGTACTTTCAAACTGGAGTGTTAAAACAAATCATTTATTGCTGAACTTTGGCAAGACACATACAATAACATTTTCCAAGTAACAACAGTAACAACTCAAAAACATAATGAACAGCACAATTTAAAGAAATAACTTGATTCCAAACTTATAATACATAGAAGTTGTCACACCAATTTATCCGTCCAAGTTCTATCGTGATAATTATACATTTCACATACCATTATACAGTAAATTAAGTTAAAGTTCATAACTTAAGTACAATGAAGTCAATTCATGACAACAAAAACCTATTAGTATAACAAATAAAGAATTTTAATAATTTAAAATAAGTAGGTAATATGGAAGTAATTAAGAAAAGTAGGACGTCCTGAGTAGACTTATAAATAGCCTCTAAAATCATTTTTACGAACAACGCTGGACCATAATTAATCATAAAGTGTCTTCCAAAAATCACATATTATTCTATATATTTGTACGTCATATTGAGATATAATGACAACAGGAAAATAATTTAAACCTAATTATCAATCACAATTAATTTCTTACCATTGGCAACGGGGGAGTCCACTTTTTCAGGTGATAAATCCTTTGTAATCGTATCTTGTGGAGGTAATGAATAAGAAAAAGAAGGCACAAATTCTGCTGCATTAACGTTCAACGTGGAAAATTTAGCTGAAACTTCTCTAGTACCAACATTTTCATTAGTATTCGAATCAGCCTCTTGTTCCCAAGAGTCAGGAGCACCAAAATTCGACATTATTCAAAAAAACTAGAACAATCTGGAAAAATAAAAACTAGTAATAATCTCTACTGACAACTCGATCTCCGCGTGCGGCCGTGTGCTTGTTCCATGCAAGTGTACCACTACATCACCCAGTCTAAAATTTTTCTATAGCAATGTTTAAAAAATAATAAATATTGCAGTAAAACAAAGTTTTTTGTCATGGAATATATTATTATACAATTTCTTTAGTTTATATAATTTAAATAAATAACTTCAACTTCTAATATAACATATTGTAATTATTAAGAAGATACAATTTAGTACTTCAGGAACACAGTGTTGAATTATTTTAATGATGATAAGTAGTTCTGTGTGATAGGTTAGTACTATAGGATTCGTTACAACGGATATAAACCGTGTTACTCAATCCTGTCTACAAGTTCTTAAAATTAGGTGAAGATTTTCACATAAGTGCTTTTTCTCAGTAATTTTTGCTGCTTCATATGCTCTACAAATTTTCTGTTATTGTAGATATCGGTAACTGGATCTGTGAACCCTTATCTTCGTTAATTTATTTTTAAACACAATGTCTTCTTCTTTCCGAAGCGGGCCATCGAAATTTAAAGGCAAATCAGCGGAAGAGATTATTCAAGAGGTGAAAAAATCTTTTGATGAAGATAAAAAAAAATTCTTCAATAAATCGAGACCTTCTTGGGGCACATCTTCGTCAGATGCATTTTCTTCTCGGGTATATGTTTCTGGATAGCCATAGAGGACGTCCCCCCTTTAGCCTTGTTCTGTTAATCACCATTGCTATCCTTTTGTCAATTACTTTTATTTGCTGCCTGTTTGGTTTGCTTTAATTTCTGGAAGTTTTAACCTGAAGAACCTTTTCTGTTTTCGGCTTTAATTGTTCTTTGATGTTGTTGCTTTTGTTTTGTCCGTTTCACCGTATATTGGGATTGCATTATCAAACACTTCTCGAGATTAAACAATAAAGTCATGACAAGCAATGACTGCGCTCGCACTCTGAATTATATTTTTAATTATTTATTCGAAGGTTCTGAAAAGGTATTCTTGATTATTTAAAAAAAATAGTTACATAAACAAGACTTATCTTTAACTAAAATCGAGTTGTCCACAGATAAATCTTTATTATTAATAATAAGTGGGGAATTCTTAGATATGATTTACTCTAAATAATACTAGGTGATCTGATAACAGTCCTATAAAATACTGCAGTATTTATTCATAAATTTTATTCAAAATAACGGTTAGTATGCTACTACAATAGTAGAATAGACAGTTTGCATGAAATTGTCTATATTTGCCTGAACACTCATGCTTTAATAAGGAAGCATACTGAGGTAATTTGGCTTTCTCAGACGTTGGATTACTTCGTTTGCGGTCTTTGGTTGTCATGAATTTGGTTAGGCTGCATGACAAATTGCATGTTGCATGTTATGGAAACCTTCTTTCATTTATTTTAAATAACATTAATATAAGTTTTTGAGCTTTTCTCATAAAGAATATTTTTAATGATATAGACAAATGTATACATTGCTTTTTTTCTCTTGGTATTGGTCAGGTATAAGAATCATATGACTATTCCAACGTTTCAACTTTATTTTGTCATCTCCTCAGAACTGCATGAATTTGGAGACAAATGTTAAATTTTTTTTTTACTGTTTTTGACGGATGATATCAGTTTGTTTGTCTTTGAGCCTCCCTGATCTGTGGCTGCAGTTTTAATGTAATCATGTTTCTTATAACATGAACCTACAGCTATGAACCAGGAAGCCCTCAAGGCAGGGAATATGATGGTTATTCTTCAAACAACAGTAGGGGTTGCGAGACCGAAAGGAATATCTCTTTCAAGAGTCCTCATTGGTTCATCTTTATAAAGAAAAATGCGTGGATACATTGATTTACGAGAATTAATTTGTGACCAACATTATTTCATGGGGATTAACGTTATGGCATAGCACCTTGAGGGCTGCATGAAATGTATTGCACGACATGCAAAACCAGAAATTATACAATATTAAAATTTTAGCTGTGCATTATAACATTATTCCCTCAGCCGAAATGATTATACAAATGTATGCTTATTTCAGAGTTTTTTTATACATATAATATATACGGTTTCCAAACTAGAGACACAAGCTATAAATGGAAGAATAGTAACACACAGAATACACAAGCACACTTACTCAAATTACTAAATAGTCTTTAGGGTAATAGTAAGTGGGAGACTAAGCACGCAGAAGACGCCGTGCTGTCTTATCTGCCTCATCATTAACTCGACTATATATTTTTTCCTTACGCCTTTAAATCATAACAATTACTGCGCTAATATTTCTTGCTCTTGTACCTGTAGTGACAATACCTGATATAAGGACGCATTCTATGCAGGTTTGACTACGACCGCGTTAAACCACATTTTGTTTCTAGAGGAACGCTCACTTTGTGTTAGTACCTAAACCTGGTAATTTACGTTCCCTTAATTTTTTGTAATATTATTTTCCATTTCTGTTTTAATGGTTTTTTTAATTTTTATTTATATTTATTTCTTATTTTCGTAGTTATTTTTTTGTTTGAGCTATTCCTAGCATCTCTTCATCATCTTTGTACCCCTGCACCGGCATACATTCTGTGATACCTTTTAGTTCATGTTCTCTCCTCACTCTACCACTCTTGTCCTTAATATTATTCGTATTATATTGTTTTCATTCGTATTTCTTCTGTCCTTTATATATATAAGTGATAATTAAAGAACTAATTAGACTGAAAGACTAATACGATAAAGAAGATAGAATGACAAAATAAAAAAACTTGACGGATTGGCTTATTTTTCTGTGATATTTCGACATCCGTCGTCATCAGGTATAAGTAAACTGCTCGATATCAGCCAACTGGAGTATCCGGTAACACGAACTTCCCTTGGTTTCTTCTGCAGCAATACTGCAGTCTGTGACGTAAAGCTGTACGAAACTGAAACCAAGGCACGTTTGTGTTGCCCGGATTCTTCAGTTGGCTGGTGTCACTAAAGTGGTTTACTTTGGATGTCGAAATATCGAAGAAATGTGAGTCTATCTGTCAAGTTTTTTATTTGTTACTTTATATCTTTATAAATAAAATAATGATTTTGTCTGTACATTGCTTAGAACTGACTCATTTCAAGTTTTCTTTACGTTTCATACATTGGAGAAACCGAATCCACCCTTAGAAAAATTTCTGTCGGTTTGTCGGTTTGTCCGCAAAACTTTGTCACAGGTAAACTCAGCTACCATAAGACATATAAAGCTGAAACTTTTACAGTAGATTTGTGTAGGTCTAACTTAAAATATAGGCTATGATTTGATTGGAATTCAACGTAGAAGTGTAGTTATGGACGTTTAACGCAAAAATGTTTGTCACAAGTAAACTCAGCACCATAAGACATAGCGAGCTGAAACATTGACACTGGATTTGTGTGTGCCTAACTTAAAATATGGGCTCTAAATAGATTATTAATTCAGTACAGAAGCGAAGTTATGGGGCTTTTAGCTGTATTTTCCTAACTTCACAGACAAGTTTGTTTTGAAAATACACAGGTGTGGCAAGTAGGTATTGTTAGTTGATTTTAATTTCAATTGAGCATATGAATATATTGCGTATTTGACATCATTGAAATGGTGTTTCACAGAGTTAAGGATGTACTATCTATTGAGAATAAATGTTTTGTAAACGAGCAATTCTCAACTCTTAATATGAACAGGGAGGAAAAATCAACAAACAAGTTCTTACGCTATATGAAGCCGAGGAAAGAACTTACAAGTCAGTAAAGAGATTGGATTAGTGACGAAGAAGCAGTTCATTATCTAATTGAATTTCTTGACTCTGAATTTATTTCTCCTGGACTGCCTGCTCATGAGTAAAAACTTAAAGTAGAGCACCAATCATGCTACAATTTAGTAGCAGTAACAAATTTCATGTTACGAAACATGAGTGCCCCAAAACTGTGCAACGGGACACGACTCTGAGTTCGTGCTCTACACAGATATGCCATAGAGGCGGACATAATCGTTTGCGGTCTTTGGTTGTCATGAATTTGGTTAGGCTGCATGACAAATTGCATGTTGCATGTTATGGAAACCTTCTTTCATTTATTTTAAATAACATTAATATAAGTTTTTGAGCTTTTCTCATAAAGAATATTTTTAATGATATAGACAAATGTATACATTGCTTTTTTTCTCTTGGTATTGGTCAGGTATAAGAATCATATGACTATTCCAACGTTTCAACTTTATTTTGTCATCTCCTCAGAACTGCATGAATTTGGAGACAAATGTTAAATTTTTTTTTACTGGTTTTGACGGATGATATCAGTTTGTTTGTCTTTGAGCCTCCCTGATCTGTGGCTGCAATTGTAATGTAATCATGGTTCTTATAACATGAACCTACAGCTATGAACCAGGAAGCCCTCAAGGCAGGGAATATGATGGTTATTCTTCAAACAACAGTAGGGGTTGCGAGACCGAAAGGAATATCTCTTTCAAGAGTCCTCATTGGTTCATCTTTATAAAGAAAAATGCGTGGATACATTGATTTACGAGAATTAATTTGTGACCAACATTATTTCATGGGGATTAACGTTATGGCATAGCATCTTGAGGGCTGCATGAAATGTATTGCACGACATGCAAAACCAGAAATTATACAATATTAAAATTTTAGCTGTGCATTATAACATTATTCCCTTAGCCGAAATGATTATACAAATTTATGCTTATTCTCGAGTTTTTTCATACATATAATATATACGGTTTCCTGTAAAATTGGAAAGACGATGCAAACTAGAGACACAAGCTATAAATGGAAGAATAGTAACACACAGAGTACACAAGCACACTTACTCAAATTACTAAATAGTCTTTAGGGTAATAGTAAGTGGGAGACTAAGCACGCAGAAGACGCCGTTGCTGTCTTATCTGCCTCATCATTACTCGACTATATATTTTTTACTTACGCCTTTAAATCATAACAATTACTGTGCTAATATTTCTTGCTCTTGTACCTATAGTGACAATACCTGATATAAGGACGCATTCTATGCAGGTTTGACTACGACCGTTTTAAGCCACATTTTGTTTCTAGAGGAACGCTCACTTTGTGTTAGTACCTAAACCTGATAATTTACGTTCCCTTAATTTTTTGTAATATTATTTTCTATTTCTTTTTTACTTTATGGTTTTTTTTAATTTTTATTTATATTTATTTCTTATTTTCGTAGTTATTTTTTTGTTTGAGCTATTCCTAGCATCTCTTCATCATCTTTGTGCACCTGCACCGGTATACATTCTGTGATACATTTTAGTTCATGTGTTCTCCTCACTGTACCACTCTTGTTCTTACGACTACAATTAAGAAGGACTACATTTTTAAATATTCAATATTATCCGTATTATATTGTTTTCATTCGTATTTCTTCTGTCCTTTATATATAAGTGATAATTAAAGAACTAATTAGACTGAAAGACTATACGATAAGAAATAACAAAATACTTACGGATTGGCTTATTTTCTGTGATATTTCGACATCCGTCGTCATCAGGTATAAGTAACTGCTCGATATCAGCAACTGAGTATCCGGTAACACGAACTTCCCTTGGTTTCTTCTGCAGCAATACTGCAGTCTGTGACGTAAAGCTGTACGAAACTGAAACCAAGGCACGTTTGTGTTGCCGGGATTCTTCAGTTGGCTGGTGTCACTCAAGTGGTTTACTTTGGATGTCGAAATATCGAAGAAATGTGAGTCTATCTGTCAAGTTTTTTATTTGTTACTTTATATTCTTTATAAAAAAAACAATGATTTTGTCTGTACAGTTGCTTAGAACTGACTCATTCGCAAAGTTTTCTTTACGTTTCATACATTGGAGAAAATCGAATCCTACCCTTAGTAAAATTACTGTCGGTTTGTCTGTTTGTCAACAACAACTTTGTCACAGTTGTAAACTCAGCTGACCATAAGACATATAAAGCTGAAACTTTTACAGTGATTGTGTAAAAAAATCTAACTTAATGGAATACTTAGGCTATGATTTGATCTGATTCAACGTAGAAGTGTAGTTATGGACTTCTGCCTAACGCAAAAAGGTTTGTCACAAGTAAACTCACACCATAAGACATAGCGAGCTGAAACATTGACACTGGATTTGTGTGTGCCTAATTTAAAATATGGGCTCTAAATAGATTATTAATTCAGTACAGAAGCGAAGTTATGGGGCTTTTAGCTGTATTTTCCTAACTTCACAGACAAGTTGTTTTGAAAATACACAGGTGTGGCAAGTAGGTATTGTTAGTTGTTTAATTTCAATTGAGCATATGAAATATTGCGTATTTGACATCATGAAATGGTGTTTCACAGAGTTAAGGATGTACTATCTATTGAGAATAAATGTTTGTAAACGAGCAATTCTCACTCTTAATATGAACAGGGAGAAAAATCAACAAACAGTTCTTACGCTATTGAAGCCGAGGAAAGAACTTACAAGTCAGTAAAGAGATTGGATTAGTGACGAAGAAGCAGTTCATTATCTAATTGAATTTCTTGACTCTGAATTTATTTCTCCTGGACTGCTGCTCATGAGTAAAAACTTAAAGTAGAGCACCAATCATGCTACAATTTAGTAGCAGTAACAAATTTCATGTTACGAAACATGAGTGCCCCCTGTGCAACGGACACGACTCTGAGTTCGTGCTCTACACAGATATGCCATAGAGGCGGACATAATGACTGGATGTGGTATTGGGGAGTCTGTGTGTATACTTCACATACCATTGATTCCGAGCCACTGTCTGTTTACGTTGAAATGATTGCAAAGTCGTGTCAGAGTCTATTTCGCAATGACGTTAACTAAGTCGCAAAGGGAGACTTCATCTAACGCAGGAATACAAGGTAGCAAAACAAGTTTTCTCACATGGTCAAATGTAGTTTACATGCTCAACGGTCAGAGGTTTCAACTCTTTCTTCTACATGAACCTGAAGGACAGACAGCTATGTAGTGTATAAGCTGGAGGCATTTGTTTAACACTGTAGTAATAATGGTATTTTCTACTATTCTATATTTCTAATGACATTTGAAATACCAAAATGACGGAACTTCTGATTCCTCCGTGGTATAGCCGAAAGGCAATAGGCACACGGCAATAAACCAAAACAGGAACTTCTGATTCGTCAAAGACGGGTACGTTTGTATGTATTATATTACTGTCAACTTTTTTTAATTTAATATTTGCTTAATAAATACACTGGTAATAATGTAAGGTATGGGACCAGAGTAGCCAGTGGCTTGCGTGATCGCCGATGACAGTAGTGCAAATGTATTATAAATAAATGTAACAAACAAATTTTTTTTTAAAAAATGTGGATAATATAAAAGATGGTAATAAAGTAAAGGGATCTAGCCAGGGTTGCCAGTAGCTTGCTTGCTAGCCGATGACAGTAGTGCAAATGTATTATAAATAAACACAACAAAAATATTTTTTTTTATTTAATATTTGCGTAATATAAACATTGGTAATAAAGTAAGGTATAGAACCAGAGTAGCCCAGTGTTGCGTGCTAGCTTTTGACTGGGAGCACGTTAATTAGAACTAACTCATTTCAAGTTTTCTTTACGTTTATACTTCAGAGTAGCACATGTACCCTTAGAATAATTTCTGTCTGTTTTTTTTAAAAAAAAAAAAAAAAAAAAAACTTTAAAAAAATAGTAAGTGGGAGACTAAGCACGCAGAAGACGCCGTTGCTGTCTTATCTGCCTCATCATTACTCGACTATATATTTTTTACTTACGCCTTTAAATCATAACAATTACTGTGCTAATATTTCTTGCTCTTGTACCTATAGTGACAATACCTGATATAAGGACGCATTCTATGCAGGTTTGACTACGACCGTTTTAAGCCACATTTTGTTTCTAGAGGAACGCTCACTTTGTGTTAGTACCTAAACCTGATAATTTACGTTCCCTTAATTTTTTGTAATATTATTTTCTATTTCTTTTTTACTTTATGGTTTTTTTTAATTTTTATTTATATTTATTTCTTATTTTCGTAGTTATTTTTTTGTTTGAGCTATTCCTAGCATCTCTTCATCATCTTTGTGCACCTGCACCGGTATACATTCTGTGATACATTTTAGTTCATGTGTTCTCCTCACTGTACCACTCTTGTTCTTACGACTACAATTAAGAAGGACTACATTTTTAAATATTCAATATTATCCGTATTATATTGTTTTCATTCGTATTTCTTCTGTCCTTTATATATATAAGTGATAATTAAAGAACTAATTAGACTGAAGTATCCGGTAACACGAACTTCCCTTGGTTTCTTCTGCAGCAATACTGCAGTCTGTGACGTAAAGCTGTACGAAACTGAAACCAAGGCACGTTTGTGTTGCCGGGATTCTTCAGTTGGCTGGTGTCACTCAAGTGGTTTACTTTGGATGTCGAAATATCGAAGAAATGTGAGTCTATCTGTCAAGTTTTTTATTTGTTACTTTATATTCTTTATAAAAAAAACAATTGGACAGTTGTTGCTGAGATTCGCAAAGTGTTTTCTTTGTAAAAAAATCTCTAATGTAATACTTAGTTTTTCTGTTTCAACAACAATTAAACAGTTGTTGCTGAGATTGACAAAGTGTTTTCTTTGTAAAAAAATCTCTAATGGAATACTTAGTTTTTCTGTTTCAAAAATTGTATACTTCTGCCTATGAAAAAGGTTTTAAATAAAAACCAAAACGTTGGCAACAAGAGTTTAATTTAAACCTGAAAAACTCACCGAGTCCTGATGAAAAAAAAAATTTTGTTTCTACTGCACGTTCGATACTTTTATCAATATATATATATACATATATATATATCCACTTAAAATTCGAAAAAACGATCCAAACTGGACGCAAATCAGTTCACAAACGAAGAAAAGCAACACACAGAGAAAGAGACACACTTACAAACTCAAATTTTCGGATGATCCGTCTTCAGGAGAAAAGAGGGCAGGGTTTTCCTGCCGTTGTGCTTCCGGCGTGCTTGGTCGCCCATTCTCTCTTTTCTCCTGAAGACGGATCATCCGAAAATTTGAGTTTGTAAGTGTGTCTCTTTCTCTGTGTGTTGCTTTTCTTCGTTTGTGAACTGATATATATATATATATAAAGATTTCACATAAACAAATGAAAGAACAATCAATGATCAAACCACAAAATTAAATGAGAAAAACAAGACTAAGATCTTTCAACCGTAACAAGCGGTCTTCGTCAGTTGGATTTTTGACTATGACGAAGACCGCTTGTTACGGTTGAAAGGTCTTAGTCTTGTTTTCCCATTTCATATTGTGGTTTGATCAGTATATATATATATATATATATATATATATATAACAAAACTAAAGTTTATCGGGACTCGGTCAGTTCTTCAGGTTCAAATTAAACTCTCATTGCCAACGTTTCGGTCTTTATTTAAAACCTTTTACATAGGCAGAAGTATAAATTTTGTAACAGAAAAACTAAGTATTACATTACAAATTATTTTACAAAGAAAGATAGTTTGTGGATTTTAACAACTGTAGTCTGAATGAACACGTGGTACTGTACAGAAATTTGTAATGTAATACTTAGTTTTTCTATTTCAAAATTTATACTTCTGCCTATGAAAAAGGTTTTAAATAAAGACCGAAACGTTGGAAATGAGAGTTTAATTTGAACCTGAAGAACTGACCTACTCTCGATAAACTTTAGTTTTGTTTCTATTGCACGGTCGATACTTTTATTAATATATATATATTATATTTATATACACATATATAGATGTATATATGTATACATCAAACTCTGAAAAACAATACAAACTGAACACAAAAAAAATCAAAACGAAGAAGAGTAACACAGGGAAAGAGACACATTTACCAACTCAAATTTTCGGGTAATTCATCTTCAGGAGAAAAGAGAGTGGAAGACCAAGCATGCCGGAAACCCAACGGCAGGGAACCCTGGATTATCCTAAAATTTGAGTTAGTATGTGTGTCTCATTATCTGTGTGTAACTGTTCTTCGTTTTTGAACTTATATGTGTATACACATATACAGGTAAATACAAAACACACATCTACAATTTTTAATTTTTAGTTTCAACCGTCATCAGGAAAAGGAAATTAAAACTCACTGATTCAGGGATGGTCTCGTTAAATAAAATATAGAAATTAGAAAAAAAATTATCCAAAACGGACAACTGAAGTTCAATATAAAAAAGATGCATAATAAACAAAAAACACACACTTACAGTCCTATCCTAATTTTTTGTTTGAACCGTCATCAGGAGAGAAAAGAAAGGACAAGCATGTACACTGTTCAGAAATAGTTGGGAACTCATTCTCCTGATAACGGTTCAAACCGAAAACTAGAGGCTGTTTCTGCTTTTGATTTACAATTACGTATTTTTTTTTAAATTGGATCTTTAAGTATATAAATATATTTTATTGTAGGATAAAAAGTTAATGAAATGGTCTCCACATATAAAAATTTAATGGTATAAACAACGCGTTTCGAACACGTAGTGTTCTTCCTCAGGCATTAACTAAGGGTGAATGTCGGTGGTACAACTGACCACCGGTCACTGATACAGTTGTACCACCGACACTCACCCTCAGTTAATGCCTGAGGAAGAACACTACGTGTTCGAAACGCGTTGTTTATACCATAAAATTTTTATATGTGGAGAGCATTTCATTAGCTTTTACCCTACAATGAGTAAATACCACATAATAAGTGATAGCACTATATTAGAAATATATTTTAGTTGACGATCAAGATAACACGTGGGTGTATTTATTTATTTAAGTAAGTGTTGGATTGTTAGAAGTCGTGGTGCTGTAATTATCATGAGATGAACATCCCTTTAGAAATGAGAACTTGCGCTGATTACAGTAGTGTTTGTTATTATCTAAAATCAGAATCTCCATTGAAGACTTAATGAGAGTTGCTTGATCGTCTTCCTTATGCCCCCGTGATCTCTTCTCGATGTCATTATCTTGTGAACAGAACCCATTGACATCTTTGTCAATGCCATGTAGCCTTGTAGTGTTTAATACTTTCCCAATACTTTGCAAATTTACCAAATTTATTTCAGTTTTAGATCTACATAATTTGTTAATTTGTTTCTAATACATATATACCTTGTTATATTTAAGGTTTTTTTTTAAAAAAAAAATAGATTGAATTTGCGAAATAATCTGTCACTAATCGTCATACTTTATCTTTGATTGTATTGGTCTTTTAAAACAGGGTCTCTGTTACAGTGCTCTGTTAGAAGCTACGTGGTGTCGAGATATTTTTTTATTGATAAAATATTACTCTGTCGATTTTTTTTATCATATTAATGAAATGTTACAAAAATGACAGTGAAATGTAGTAAACAGAACGGTAGTGGAAATATGGCGATAGGTTAGGTTGCAGTGCATTCCCATAAGGTAACACACATATGCCGAACATTGGCTCCCTGTGATACCATGCGATGAATATTCTACATTGCGAGTCCTAAATTTTGCCTAACCAAGTGTATTTAGAGTAGGGGCCTTTACTGAATTATGACATCGTAGAGGCCCAGGACCGAGAGCTTAACGTCCTCTCTAAGGGATGACGTACTCAGATTTTGTCACCTCGCGCTTGAATAAACAAAGGGCCAGAGTAGCTTTATATGGTAACATTTGTCAATATCTTGCAAAATATCAACTGTTGTAGCCAAATTGATTGGGTTGTTTACTTTGTTTCAAACTCTGATACATTTCTTTGAAATAAAAACCTATAAAAACCATTTCTTTAATATTTCGGCAAACTTTGTATTGAAAAGTAAATATAAGAACTGAACTAATAGAGTTTTTGGGTTATGTTGATGGCTGGTAAGTCAGGTCTCTGATCATCCGACTCCGACTCCTACTCCGGAATATTTTAAAGAACCGACTCCTTCTCCTACTCAGGGATATTTGAAAATACCAACTCTGACTCCTACTATGGGATATTTCAAAGGACCTATTCCGACTCCTAGTCCGGGATATTTCAAAGGACCGACTCCAACTCCTACTCCAGAATATTTTAGAGAACCGACTCCAACTCCTACCCCGGGATATTTGAAAAGACCAACTCTGACTCCTACTCTGGGATATTTCAAAAGACCTATTCCGTCTCCTACTCTGGGATATTTCAAAGAACTGACTCCTACTCCGGGATATTTCAAAAAAACCTATTCCGACTCCTACTCTGGGATATTTCAAACGACCGACTCCGACTCCTACTCCGGGATATTTCAAAGGATCTATACGCCTCCTACTCTGGGATATTTCAAAGGACCGACTTCGACTGGTTAATAATACTATAACTGGATATTCACTCATATACCACTTTTGTGTTGTGTGTTACCTTTCAACAAAAATGGCATTTGGTCAATCCCAAGTGAACCATCAGTCTAATCGTAAAGTCATAAATAGCTATATGGCTTTAATATTGATATAGCTTCTTGACCATTGATTCTTAAAATTAAAAAATGGGTTTCTTGAGGATTTAGTCCAAAGAATTAACTACTCCTGATTATAAGCCTACGTTTCGCAAACAATTGTTTGGCATTTTCAAGGCTAAAAACAATCTATAGAAAACATAAGTTGCAAAAACAAATACAACTACAGAATATCAATCAACAGAAAACAAAACAAAAAGAAAGCAACAAATGTTGTATGTAGAGTTTTTGTTTTCTGTTGGTTGATATTCTGTATTTGTTTTCAAAAAATTGTTTTTAGCCTTGAAAATGCCAAACAATTTTTTGGCGAAATGTCGGCTTACAATCAGGAGTAGTTAATTCTTTGGACTAAATCCTCAAGAAACCCATTTTGAATTTATGGCTGTAACTATGACTTTTCAGCTTCTTTTTTTTTCAACTTTAATAAACAAAATATACTAAGTATAAGTGCCATATACTATTGTAACATAGCCTAGTAATCTTAACAAATGCATAGTTGAAATAAAGAAGAAAACTGTTACTTTTCCTAGTCTCTCTCTTTTTAAAAGTTTAAGGGTTTTTAAAAAGTGCTTGTTTATATCGTATCTCTGTAACTAAAACAACCATAAAGTTCAAATATGGTGTGAAGATACATACAAATACAATGACATAGGTGATTAAACCACAATAAGAAATGGGAAAACAAGACTGAGATCTTTCAACCGTAACAAGCGGTCTTCGTCAGACTCAAAAACCCAACTGAAACACTCAGTGTTTCGGTTGAAAGATCTTAGCCTTGTTTTCCCATTTCTTATTGTGGTTTTAATCATTGATTGTTATTTGACGTGTTTATGTGAAATCTTATTAACAATGACATAGGTATTCAGGGTCGATTTTTTTTTTAAATTTGACGCTAAACATCTGAATTAGAGAGGCACACCACTTTAGATGACTATGTTTCTTATTGATTGTTTTGAGGAGTCGGGATCTATGGGGCTTTACTGAATCCGACTCCACAGCCCTGGTCATCTTGATAGATGACTTGTCTGAGCGACAAAACCTCAATCTACATAAAAAAACTATAACTAAATATAAAAACAAACTAAATGTAGAGCATAACGTAATAATGGTATTTACTCGTATCACAGTAACAATGATTAAAAAAAGTTTCAATTAAATCCAAAATTTGAAATAATTTTAAGTATAAAACTGGTTATGCACAACAATTATGAAAGAAATCGTAATGCTTGTGAACCTATATTAGCAAGTATAAGACTGAGTTAAGACTCCATACGTAGTGTTCTTCCTCAGGCATTAAATTTTTTTATATGTTGAGACCATTTCATTAGATTTTTACCCTACAATGAGTAAATACAATATAATAACTGATTGAACTACATTAGAAGTAATATATTTCCAAAACTTTTACTGAAGTATCTAGAATTAAGTTTTACCACTCATATCTTTATTTTAAAAATCAGAAACGATGATACTTTCTAGATAAAATGTAAGGAGAGAATTAATATCAAATTATATTAACCAGCTCCCTATTACAATAATATTATTCAATGCTTTATTCCGGTATAAAAAAATATCCAAAGATGTTTCTGTTGTTGATATTATATGCATTTAACCTTATATATAACAAATAATGAACCTCTTAAGGTACTTTGTGAGCGATTACCTTCAGTGCCTAGATTTTTTTTCTAGCATCAGTCTATATTCTGCAGTTCTACTCTTTAATATACCTTTCTTTTATCAATTGTTTCGGAAATATTCTTTTTTTGAAGCCATTTCAAAGGTCATGTTGGACATGGTGCAAAAGGTCAGTTGAGAGACTCACTGCCTTCCAGTCACTCTTGACACCTCTGTCTTGTTATCATAAACAGATTATCAAGAACATCGCCTGATAATACTCGTATTTATCAAGTCTCATTTAGTATTTATAGAACTGAATTTTTAAATAATAACTTTGTTCTTGTTGATTTGAATAGATCATGTCATGAACTCTGTACCTGAATCATATGTTCAAATCAATCTTGATTCTCATATGCTTTTGATAACAATAATGTTTAAGTGTATCTGTAACCATTATAGTGTACAGTTATAATTGTACACATGCAGGAGGTATATTCAGTGTTTATTAGATGTGTGTGTGTGTGTGTGTGTGTGTGTGTTGTGTTTTGTGATAGTGTGAGTGTGCGTGTGTGTGTGTTTGTCTGTCTGTGTGTGCATGTACGTGCGTGTGTGTGTGTCTGTCTGTGTGTGCGTGTGCGTGTCTCCTATTTAAACAGTGTCTCCTTAAAAGTTACAGAATTTCTTACTCTTAATAATAGTTATTAATTACTGATACTGTAATTAATAACTATGATTACAGAATCAGTCAGATTTTGTTTTGACTATTCATAGTTTTGTATCAACAAAGACATCAATATTATGCTTGAATTTTTTAGCAGAAACCAATCTCAGCGTTCATGTTTACAACTGTTCATCAGTAAACCGTGATCTTAGTGCAGACTCGTTTATCTTTATGGCTGAGAAAAATTGTTGATATATATATATATATATATATATATATATATATATATATATATATATATATATATATATTATAGAATAGGTTGGCAGCAAATCTTCCTGGATTTTGTTGAAATGTACCGCAGCTTCGGCATTAACGACTTTCAAACTAAGCTGTTCGAGTCTCCTGACAGTCTTACGAATATTCGTTATATTTATATTTATAACGACAGTTATGTTATATTCTTTACATGTGAAAAGTTACTATTGTTAGTTTTCAATTGTATTAAAATTTTTCATATCTAGTAAAGTGTTTCAAAAAAGTGTCTCAATGTCCTTAGGACAACTTATTTGTGATTTACCACCCTATATTCGTAAGACTGTCAGGAGACTCGAACAGCTTAGTTTGAAAGTCGTTAATGCCGAAGCTGCGGTACATTTCAACAATATATATATATATATGTTGTAAGTCTTTTTTTCCTTCTTTTTTGTGTGTGTTTTTATCTGTTTTTCTCTTTCCTTTGTGAACCCTATATATATATATAAAACTGAAAAAACAACACAAAAAGAACGAGAACACCTACTGGATCAATATTTCGAACTGAAGTTCCTCATCAGGAAGAGAGTAGAAGGGAAGAAGAAAAGGTATGTGCGTTCAGGATTGTGGGTGGAAAGTGACCCACAAACACAAATATACATATACTTTTTCAAAAATTTCAAAAATCATTGCAGTTGCTACAGGAATTGTGGAGGCGACAATGCCATAAAAAAATGTTTACACTTTTTGTACTAACAAAATATGTTAGTTAAACCTATAAACGCAATCGGTGGGATTTTAGTAGATTATAGTAGATTTGGGCTGCAGATCGTAAATAAATACGCCGCGTGTTTGAGACCTCTGCATTAAACTAATCCGACACCGGTGACGCATACCTTCCCTCTACACAAGGTCAGGACCGAGGTAGGCAGCATCCGTCAAGAAAATCAAGTCCTTGATAGAAGAGAGAAACACCACTACCGGATGGTACATGATGGGGTAGACTTTCCGTCCACGGATGCACACTACCCGATTAGCAGCCAGTTGTCGTTCTATCATTTGGAGAGGCTTAAAAGAAGTCTTAGATAGATAGATGCTAGCTAGAAGAAGAAAAAAAAAGAACTCTTAAGCGTGATCAGGGAAAGAGGAGCCCTGCACTGTGAAAGCTGGCACTTGTACGAGCAGACTTTCCGCCTGCGGGCAATGACCCAAGAAAACACACCACTCCAAATTGGCAGCGCTAAAATCTATGCCTTTCTTAGTCCATTTCATAAGGGGAAAACCAACCAGGTGGGTTAATCCTCTTCATCACGACATTGTCGAGGAGTATTGGAGACCCGCCATTGTAACTTAATCGCAATATGATTGCTTAATTACCAACGCTCACACTTACAGGCTTTCATCTTTAAGTGTTGCTATGGGGGGGGGGGGGGGGGAAGTGTGGGTCATTTATTATTTGGCACCCTCTCCAGTTATAAATGAGCTACATAACCGGATTTATTCTACATCGGGAAGCCTTAATTTTACCTCAAGTGTCTTTAACGAATACCTGACATACGTAAAGGCTTGGGACTGACGGCATAGCATCCTCTCGAAGGGAAGACACAGATTTTTTCACTTCCCGGGTGAAGAAACCGAGGGCTAGGGTGAGAATCGAACCCGAGATCTACCAACCAACAGTCGAGTGTGCAAGCTTCTGGACTGCCCCGGCCTCAACCAGAATCGCTATAAACCGCTTAATTCTGGACTAAGTGTTCTATTGTTCGTTTATACGGGGGTTCTCAAGTGGGTTTAAAGAAGATCTAGGGATGGGGGGAGGTGACATGCAAAATTTATTCATATATCGAAATACTAAAATGAAAAATATATCAATTATGTAGAAAACTAAGTTTAGAAATATTCAAACATTAGCATTAATACAACAGGCGCAATGTTCTCATTAGTTTGTCATAATATTTCATATTTATGTTCTCTTATTATTTTTGATGTCCTATATCAAAATTTATTTCTTTTTGTTCTTTCAGACTATTTGTAAAATTTTAATAGTGATATATCATTGTTATTTCAAAAATATGTTTGTGGTTTTTTTTATATTTGGAATGTATGTTATTAATATCATTAAATTTTTTCATTATTAGATTTTTTTTATTTACCCATAATAAAATATTTTTTTGAAAATTTAAATGCTAATAATTAGATTTTTGACGTCATAGGGGGTTGGACAGATCTCTCATTGAGTAGACAAGCAAGTAAACCTTGAGGAGTCCGCGTTTATATCCACAATATGTGATTCTGAATAAACAATTGTTTTATATGAGGTTTAATTATTTTAAACTTTACAACCAGAGTGATACTTATTCTACGTTTTCAAGAAAAACAAACAGGCTACAGTTTGTTACTGGAAGCTTCATCAAACGATGATAAAATCTTCCAAAGAAGTTAGAAATATTTCCAGACTTCATTATTTCATCTTTAAATACATATCTTTTGTAATTTAACAGTAGTGCATACCTTTTTATGGGAATATTCCATTCTTACTTTACCGTGCATGTCTCAACTCATGCTTAATGTGGAAAGAATAAAACTATTTTATTTGATAGTTCTTTCAGTTTAACTTAAGAAATTGATGAAACTATTTTAATATGACCAAGATGTCAATATGTATAGATATTGATTTTTTTTTTAATTTTGAAGTGGTCTTTTGAGGTTTCAATATGATTGTTCAACCTATTAGCGATATAAAATTATTTTTCTCTTTGACATAAAACACTTCTCATGGTGATTTTACTTAAAAACTATACATTTTTTTCTAACCAAGGATAGTGAATTTCATCGATTGTTAAAAACACTGTGACTTGTCCTCAAGAATACAGTCCCACATAGACAAAACAATAACAGGAAAATATGAGAAGAACGTTCTCGGAATGTTTTGAGAATGAACGTGCTTCAGAAACTAGTAATTGATTATTTTTAAGATTATATAGGTGACAACACAATAGAAAGTAATAAGAACCCACCAATCAATCAAGTGTATGTATGCAAATATAATAATAGGGACAGTGAAACCTGCTTGCACTTGTACATTGGAGGGACTGCGATGATACAATCCAAGAAACTCTTTATACGCCCAATTACTGGAGCCTACAAAAGCTAGACGGAGAATGTGGATAATGCAAAGTTAACCAGAGAAATACTTGTTATAATATAAAAATAATAAAAAAAATGAGATTGACATATACTTAAAATAACTGAAGCCATACATTCACAGAATATGAAGCCATATATTAATATACAAATAGAAAATAGACAAAGTAGTAAAACTGTTTAGATCAAACGAAAGACAAATAGAAACTTTACAGATATTGGCCACGACTCCTAGGTCATCCAAATTTCACTATTTAGAATAACTACTTTATTCCCCAAAAATTGATTTTACTTTCCTTATATAAAAGATTTATTAATTTTGATAATTCGTAATAGCTGTTTAGTCAAACTAGACTAGACAGTTGTAACTGGAATTCTTGAATTGTTTTCTTTTAAAAAATCTTTGATATAATATTGAAGTTTTTCTGTTTCAAAATTGTAAACGTCTGTCTATGAAGAAGTTTTTAAATAAAACCGAATATTCGACATTGTTTAATTTGAACCTAAAGAACAGACCCTATCTTCATAAATTTTATTTTCTGCATAATTTTATGTATAAATATTTTATACATAAAAATTGTATGTATAAATTTTTATAAATATATATATATATATATATATATATATATATATATATATATATATATATTCACTGATAAAACGAAATACGATCCAAACTGGACACAATACGAGTTCGAGATTAACAAAGAGCAACACACAAAGTAGGGAAACACACTTACAGACTCAAATTTTCGGGTAATCCGTCTTCAGGAGAAAAGAGAATGGGAGACCAAGCACGTTGTAGGCGCAACGGCAAGTAACCAACCCGGCAACCGCCAGTGCTGTCAACCGTACCCGGTCTTAAAGTATAAAATTAGGAGAAGATATAAACAGAAGCTCAGATAAGCAGTACTGGTTGGGTAAAACTATAAGTAGGTGAAAAATAATAAACAATATAAGATAAAAACAAACTATAAGAAACAAAAATAATGATAGAGAAAAGAAGAAAAAATAAATAAATAAAAATAAATACAATACAAAAAACTTGCATTGGTTGTTTTAGTAAATAAAAGATAGAGACTGAATAAAAGGGTAAGTATGGGAAACTAGTTAAGAATAAGAATTTAGAAAAATAAAATAGGATAAAACAAACTAGTAGTAAGTGAAGAAGACAAAATAGATATACACAAAATATACGAAAGAGGAAAAAAGAAATAAGTACTAGAGAAAGAATACTGGAAAAAAAGTACAAAAAAAAATGTACAAAAAAATTATCTTTTAAGGTTAAGTCCAGGTGCACTGCGCGCCCCGAGCAACCAGATGTGAGCCTCCTCAGAGGCTCTAAGGGTCACGGTATTATCACCAGGGGGAATCTGACGCAGAATCTGCACACTGAAGCAGTCGTTAAAAGACAGACCGTGGGATTTGGCGTGTATGGCGACAGGTAAATTGGAGTTGTTGTTAACGGATGCTCTATGACCGTTCATACGGAGGCTGAGCTTGTTAGAGGACAGTCCTACGTAGAACGCATCACAACGAGTACAGTCCAATTTGTAAACACAATTTTTGGATGTACATGAGCAGTCCTTAGCAACAGGGAAGGACTGGTTATGGGAAGATGGAGTGAAGTGTGAAAGGGGGTTGAGAAGCGGACAGGTCAGGCACCCCCGCCTTTCGCAACTCTTAGCGCCCACAGACGGGTGGTTGACGCGCCTGGACGTCAAGTCTCTGTGGGAAAAGAGGTTGCCAAGGTTGGGGGAACGTCTATATGAGAGGCGGGGTTGGCTGGGGAAAATAGTCGACGTGGAAGGAGAAGAGGATAGGATGGGGAATATCCTCTTCTCCTATCCTCTTCTCCTTCCACGTCGACTATTTTCCCCAGCCAACCCCGCCTCTCATATAGACGTTCCCCCAACCTTGGCAACCTCTTTTCCCACAGAGACTTGACGTCCAGGCGCGTCAACCACCCGTCTGTGGGCGCTAAGAGTTGCGAAAGGCGGGGGTGCCTGACCTGTCCGCTTCTCAACCCCCTTTCACACTTCACTCCATCTTCCCATAACCAGTCCTTCCCTGTTGCTAAGGACTGCTCATGTACATCCAAAAATTGTGTTTACAAATTGGACTGTACTCGTTGTGATGCGTTCTACGTAGGACTGTCCTCTAACAAGCTCAGCCTCCGTATGAACGGTCATAGAGCATCCGTTAACAACAACTCCAATTTACCTGTCGCCATACACGCCAAATCCCACGGTCTGTCTTTTAACGACTGCTTCAGTGTGCAGATTCTGCGTCAGATTCCCCCTGGTGATAATACCGTGACCCTTAGAGCCTCTGAGGAGGCTCACATCTGGTTGCTCGGGGCGCGCAGTGCACCTGGACTTAACCTTAAAAGATAATTTTTTTGTACATTTTTTTTTGTACTTTTTTTCCAGTATTCTTTCTCTAGTACTTATTTCTTTTTTCCTCTTTCGTATATTTTGTGTATATCTATTTTGTCTTCTTCACTTACTACTAGTTTGTTTTATCCTATTTTATTTTTCTAAATTCTTATTCTTAACTAGTTTCCCATACTTACCCTTTTATTCAGTCTCTATCTTTTATTTACTAAAACAACCAATGCAAGTTTTTTGTATTGTATTTATTTTTATTTATTTATTTTTTCTTCTTTTCTCTATCATTATTTTTGTTTCTTATAGTTTGTTTTTATCTTATATTGTTTATTATTTTTCACCTACTTATAGTTTTACCCAACCAGTACTGCTTATCTGAGCTTCTGTTTATATCTTCTCCTAATTTTATACTTTAAGACCGGGTACGGTTGACAGCACTGGCGGTTGCCGGGTTGGTTACTTGCCGTTGCGCCTACAACGTGCTTGGTCTCCCATTCTCTTTTCTCCTGAAGACGGATTACCCGAAAATTTGAGTCTGTAAGTGTGTTTCCCTACTTTGTGTGTTGCTCTTTGTTAATCTCGAACTCGTATATAATATATATATATATATAATATATATATATATATATATATATAATATACGTATGTGTGTTCTTTACCAGAGTAAAGAAACACAGTTACTAACTTTTCTGTTACTTTTATTCGTATTTGAGCTTATGGTGTCCAGTTTAGATATTCTTCCGAATTAAAAGGGCATATATATATATATATATATACAGTTTACTCGTATATTCTAGTTTATATATATATATATATTTAAGTTAATTGTGAAACTACGATTCTAAATAAAATCCTGGATAATGGTCGATGAAGACCGAAACATTTCGATATACAGAAATAAAAATTTTGGAGAACTGATTTACCTTGTCCCAAACTTATGGAAGCCAGAGGTAAGGAAATTTGAAAAATTAATTCAAAAATGTGTCAAAATAGAAATAGGCATAGGTTTATAAAATTAATAAACCTAATGCTAGGTTATGCCTTAAATAGGCATAGGCATAGAACTTATATATATATACTTTTTCGATGAAAATACGATCCGAAATGGACAAATACAGTTCAATGTACATAAAGGAACATAGAGAGATTAAAAACACACACTTACAGTCTCTAATTTTCGGTTGAACCGTCTTCAGGAGAGATAAGAGAGGGAAACCAAGCGCACTAGTGCAGAGATGGAAACCCAACCGTCTCTGTCCCAGTGCGCTTGGCTTCCCTCTCTTATCTCTCCTGAAGACGGTTCAACCAAAAATTAGAGACTGTAAGTGTGTGTTTTTAATCTCTCTATGTTTCCTTATGTACATTGAACTATATATATATATAGTTCATATATATATCATATATATAGTTCATATATATATACATGAGCTAGACCTTTTCCTAGAGTCCTTTCAGAACTTTTCCTCCACAATTTCCTTCACCCATCAGATATCCAACAGTTCCCTCTCCTTCTTAGATGTTGATGTCACCCTTAAAGACGGTTCATTTTCCACTTCTGTTCATTTAAAAGCCACTAACTCTCAGCAATACCTCCATTATAACAGTTGTCACCCTTCACATATAAAGAAAGCTATCCCTAGATCCCTATCAATTAGAATCCATAAAATTTGCAATTCCATTAATAGTAGAACCCAACAAATTAATCTATTAAAAGAAAAATTTATTGAACGAGGATACCCTCGTAATATAATCAACAGCTCCGTCGTTCCTGCTGAGAGTATTCACCGCCCTACAGCTAGAAGGGATCGTAGAATTACTACTCCCTTCATTTCTACTTTTTTCCCAGGCTCCCACAGGCTCGGCGCTGTTATTAGGGAGTTCTTTCCTATACTTTCTTCTTCTTCGTCTACTTCTCCTATTTTCAGTCAGTCCCCTACTTTCTCCTACAGTAGACCTTCCAACCTTAAATCCATTTTTACCCATATTTCCAACAGCCCCTGTGCTAGCAGAGGGATGAAGCGATGTGAACGCCGTAACTGCCAAACCTGTCCCCTAATTAACTCCAGTCCTTACTTTACTTCCCCTCTCAGTAACAACTCCTATCCTGTTCCTTCTGATACATCTTGCACTTCCTGTAACTGCGTTTACCGTTTGGAGTGTACTCGATGTGATGCTTTTTACGTTGGCTTGGCTTCAACCAAGCTGAGCCTGCGTATGAACAATCACAGGGCGTCCGTTGGTCAGCGCAGAGACCTACCCATAGCTATCCATGCTAATTCCCATGACCTCCCTTTCAATGATTGTTTCAGGGTACAAATCCTCAAACAAATCCCCGAGTCTAATTCCCATGTCACCCTTAGAGCTTCCGAAGAGGCATTCATATGCCTCCTTGGGGCTCGTTCTCCTCCTGGTCTCAACCTGTACCGTTAATTATTTTTTTATTTTATTATTATTATTATTTTATTATTATTATTTTATTATTATTATTATTATTATTTTTTATTATTATTATTTCGTATTTTATATATTTTTTTTATATATTTTTTATCTTGTTTTCTAAATAAATATTGGAGGGATTTCTATTTTTCCTCTCCTCCGCTGGGGAGCAGCATTGCGGTGGTTCCACGAGTTACTCTGGTGGCCAGTAGCAGTTTGCTTCTCAACGCGAGTACTTCGCACTTCTTCCCGATGACGACGGATGTCGATATATCGAAGTGAGTTCTGTAGTGTCTTTCTGTGTTCTTTTCCATGTGTTAAAGTGTATATATATATATATATATATATATATATATATATATATGTACCTAAAATAAACTGTGACACATAGTCAACAGTTGACTGTCGTCCCTCTGTCAATTCACTTCTTCTACTCAGGACGACCACCATTACGGTCAAAATATTGAAAAGTGAGTCTTTGTTATGTTTCAGTCTATGTGTCACAGTTTATTTTAATTTTCTTTTATTTGACCTAGCCCTCAATAACAAAACATAGAATAGAATAGAAGAGGTCAATAACAATTTTGGAGTTTATATACGAGTATATATATATTGGTATAAATAGCCAGCAGATCCTCTTTTAAACAGGTATCATTAAAATTAACCGCAGTCTCGGCATTCACGACCTTAAGACTGAGAGATTCGATCCTACGAACTAACCTCCTGCTAACAGGGTTCAACTGGAAAAGGAGTTGGCCAAGTGACATGTGAAATTAAAATCGATGACTCATGCTTAGTCATTGCTATAAATAGATTAAAAGGATAGTACAGGTTAATATAAAGAGAAGGCCAAAGGTCAATAATGAACAAGAAACAAGCGGTTAGAATAAAAGAGTTGAAAGGTCAACGGTTATATATATTTATATATTAATATATATATAGTAAAATAAATTCAAAACGAAGGAAACACACAGAAAGACACAGACATAACTCACATCGATATTTCGACCATCGTCGTCATCAGGAGGTGTGAAGAGCGAAGAGTATCGCAGGAAGACAGGGCGGTACTGAACTCGGAGACCGCAGCCAGTACCCCACCACTTGCCACCAAGCGGGAAGGGAGGGAAGTAAAAATCATAACTATAAAAAATTATAAAAAAGTAGATAAATCAAACTAAAATTAATAAAGAAAAAAATAAATAAAATAAAAAATAAAAAAAAATTTAAAAAAATAATAAATAAAAAACTAAATTATCGGTTGAGGTTGAGACAGTTTCCGGGTTCAGATCCTGAAACAGATCCCCGAATCCAACAATAAAGTTACCCTAAGAGCTTCAGAGGAAGCATACATATGCTTACTTGATGCTCGCTCTTCCCCTGGACTCAACCTCAACCGATAATTTATTTTTTTATTTTTTATTTTTTTTATTTATCATTTTTTTAATTTTTTATTTATTTTTTTATTTTATTTATTTTATTTTATTTTTTTTCTTTATTAATTTTAATTTGATTTATCTACTTTTTTATAATTTTTATAGTTATGATTTTTACTCGTTCCTTTTTACGTCTTAATTTGGCTCTTCATTTCCTTCCCTCCCTTCCCGCTTGGTGGTAAGTGGTGGGGTACTGGCTGCGATCTCCGAGCTCAGTACAGCCCTGTCTTCCTGCGGGACTCTTCGCTCTTCACACCTCCTGATGACGACGATGGTCGAAATATCGATGTGAGTTATGTCTGTGTCTTTCTGTGTGTTTCCTTCGTTTTGAATTTATTTTACTTTAAAAAAGTCCGCTGGACCGTTTCTTTTACTTGTATATATATATTTATTTATATATGAGTTCAAAATTCAAGAAGAGTAACACAGAGTAAGGAACACACTTACAGACTCAAATTTTACAGACGAAATAAGAGAAAGGGAGACCAAGCACGTTGTAGACGCAACGGCAAGTAACCCGTTGATATATACTATACGAGATGTATAAATAAAGTAGTGAGACTGATTTTTTTTAAATTTTCTATTCAAATATAATTACAATGTGATATTGTCACCTTCAAAATAGTTCCCTTCGGAAGCCACACAGCGCTGGAGACGGTCCTTCCAATCATTGTAGCATTGCTGGAACTCGGATTCTGGAATGGCCTTCAGCTGGTCGGTTACAGCAGTTTGTATGTTTTGTAGTGTCCCGAAATGAGTTCCCTTGAGGTGATTTTTCAATCTCGGGAAGAGGAAAAAGTCACAAGGACTCAAGTCTGGTGAATAAGGAGGCTGAGGAGCAACAGGAATGTTTTTACTGGCCAAAAACTCCTTCCCTTTCTGAGATCTTTTTGGTCTTGGGAAAGGTTTTTCGGAACCATTTTCGCACAAATTTTTCTCATCTCCAATTCATTGGTTAAAATGTGATGAACGGAGGTGTGATTCAAATTCAACTGTTCCCCGATCATTCTGACTGTCAAGCGTCGATCTGAACGCACAAGGTTCCGTACTCTGTTGACATTTTCATCGGTGTTTGCACTTGAAGGCCTTCCGCTTCGTGGTTCATCTTCAATCGACTCTCTTCCTTCTGAAAATTCCTTAAACCACCGAAAAACCTGTGCCCTTGATAAAACACGTTCTCCATAGGCCTCCTGAAGTTTTTCAAAAGTTTCGGTTGCATTATGTCCAAGTCTGAAGCAAAATTTGATTGCACACCGCTGCTCAACTTTGAGGTCACTCATTTTTAAAACGCTCAAGAAAAAACCATTTCACGAAAACCAACGCTACGGACAAACAAATGACTGTGGCGAGTTCAGATTCATACTGGAGGCGCATCACACGTGCACCTGACGCTACTCAAGGCCACGCGTCTCCAGCGTTGCCAGATCGAAAGCGGCGTTGCCAGTCTCACTACTTTATTTACACACCTCGTATACTATATCAACGTTCAAAACACAATAAGAAATGGGAAAATAGACTAAAATTTTCTTTCAACCGTAACAAGCGGTCTTTGTCAGAGTCAAATCCAAACTGGATTTTTTTTTTCAATTTCTTATTGTCGTTTGAACATTGATTGTTATTCACGTGTTTATGGTGAAATCTTGTTATGTATATAAATAAGTATGTTCCCTTTCTTCTTGACTAGTTGTCTGGAGAGTTTTCAAGTTTTGTTGAGATCAGGACTTTTAAACTCAAAAAGCAATTCACTAAAATTCTTTTCAGTTGGTATATCTCTATTTCTCAACATGTGTCAATGATTTCAATCACCATCTTCAGGCAATATTTACGTTGTATACTAACACAATATTAATAGTATATTTAATTGTGGTAGTCTATAAACAAAACATAAAAAACATCATATATATTTCAAATACATGTATTCAAGAAGGACTGCTCCCAACTTTTACAAATATATTTATATATGTAGAAAAATGGTTTCAACCATGTTTAAAACAGTAGTGGTTCATGATTTTTACTAAAAAATCATAGTCTGTACTTATTGTGTCCTATTGGCTCAGCTCTAAGGGAATAATAGTTAGTATCACAGAATTAATTCTGTTAAAACTAAAAGTTTACTGTTATCTAGAATATGAAGTTACTTTATATCTCTTAAAGGTCATCAATCACTGCCCTGAGTGATTTGTCTTAATAAATTATAACAAAACTAAATACATTTATATATTTATTCGTTGTAATTAGTATTACGAGTGTATTTTAATACATTCAAAGAGAAGAGATCTTTTATTAGTATTCTTGAAAAAACCTGTCAACGTTGAACAGTTAAAATCAGTATTTATTGAGGAACATACATTACTCTGCGACCAACCTAATAATAAACTAGTCGCCAAACAGTTATTGTACCTTTCAGTCGTTTAAATATAAAATTTTTTATATTAGAACTTTCATTGCTTTGATCCTAATTAGCTACAAATTAAAGGGTGTGACTATGGCCTTGAAGGTTATTTATCGTAGATTTCACCTAAACCTCCTGAAGGACATATTTTTGGGACAGGACTCTTTCTCCCCAATTATAGAAAGTTTTTTTTTTATTTGAAGAGCTATCTCACCAGTCTAAGCTAGTTAAGGAAAAGAGTTACACCTCCTTTTTCATTAGTACATACTTTTTTCACAAGTAGTCAAAAGTTTGGCCTTGATATTAACGAGTTTCTTTTTCATATTTTTTAGCGGTTCTTTTTCTTTTAAGTGATTTATCTTTAATGAGCCCCAGAATACATTTTTTTTACTGAGCATTTCCCAACCTGAAAAATATTTTTGCCTCATATCTTTCCCAAGTCTGCTAATTCAGTTAAAGGAATGAAATGATGTGGACACCGCAGTTGTCAAACTTGCTACCCTCTTTATTAACCCCAGGTTTTCCTTCAATGTCCATTTCAATCGTAATTCCTATCCTATCTATATTAACACCTGATATCCTTTCCAAAATTGCATCTATCAACTGGAATATAATCAGTTTTTATGTCGGTTTGGTTTCAACTAAGCTGAACAATAGTATGAATTGTCTTAAAAAAAAAACTTCCGTTGGTCAGTGTAGCAACCTTCCTATTGCTACCCATACGAATTCTCACGTCCTCAAGTTCCATTCTAGAAAAAGACTTTAAAATTTTATGAAACTTGTTTTAGATTATCACTTTTGAAGATGATATAATAGGTTTAATTGTTTACTGATTACTATTTTTTTTTCTTTTTTAGTTAATTTGATTTCTAAATAATTACCCTTAATTTAGTTGCCTATAATTAATACATATGACAGTACTATATCCGAGGTTCATTTATTTTATACTCTCTCAATTCGGGGTTTATAGATCGTAAAATTTATTCACTGTATATTGTGAAAGAAATAATGATAGTCGTAATTGTTTAGTATCAAACGACAAAAAGAAACAAAAAAAAGTGATAATCGCATTGTTTACCAGGAACAGTCTGGTATTTCTAAACAGTATCAAGTCTGGCACAAATTACTTTGGCCATTGCGGGGGATAGCAGTTCTTTCCCGCATTTTCCTTTCACAATTCTTCCTGCTTCTGAACAAGTAACAACTCTAATCCACCTTCCAGTATGCCACTCATTCAGCCTTTTTTGGTAAATTATTTATTTAATATTTTATTGTATTTATATAAATTCTAACAAAAAAAAAGGGCAATATAGTTTTTGAAATTAAGTTTGACATTAGTGGATAAATCTTAGGTTTCGAAATCTTGTACACATTTTTACTATAGAGTAAAAATAGATTTTTTTTGTTTTAAATAAAATTTAGGGAAATATAGGAAATAATATTTCTTGAATTTAACAAAAACCTGTAATAAGTTTATTTCGTGGATATATTATATACTTAATTTTATATAGATTAATACTGGTCAATCCCTGTATGATAAATTAGAAGGTATTGTTTAACAATCAAGTGTGTTTATTCCTTGTTTTGTAAACATCATTTTCAAATGAAGAATAATTATGAAAATTTGTTTGTTTCTAACGCGTGTACTTTATAGGCTGTCGTGCATTTAGTACTGTTGTAAAGGTGGAAAGTGTGGCTCATTTGTTATGAGGTACCCGTTGTAGTTATGTTTATCCTTTGATTCTGCATCGGGAGTCCTATAAATATTTGAGAGTAGGGATCTTTAACGAGTGTCTGTGTATAAGATCTGTATGATATGGCTTATGTAATCTTTTGAAGTATGTAAATTATATTAATCTATATAAAAATAATAAATTTTGTCTCCATATTGAGTTTTAACAGATCAAATGAGTCAAAATCAGATCAAATGACTTGATAACTGAAAAACCGCCAATAATGTCACTCTCTTAGTTTTAATATATGTACATTTTTCTGTATGCATAATATCAATAAGCGTTGCGTCTACAACGTGCTTGGTCTCCCTTTCTCTTTTCTTCTGAAGACGGATTACCCGAAAATTTGAGTCTGTTAGTGTGTTTCCTTACTCTGTGTGTTACTCTTCTTGAATTTTGAACTCGTAATATGAATAAGTGTATATGAATCCATATTAGTTCATATGTTATTATTATTACATTAAATAATAGTTTCAAATATGTAAATGAAATATTAATGGTATAGATAACATATATAATGTATAAGTAATATAAAAATGGTACGTATGTATGTAGCATACGTAGATGTAACTAAAGTGTACATACTGTAAATATGTTTTTAGATCTTTTTTATCCTTATAACAACTTTTTTTTATAACAAGAAAGGTAACTCGATCACCTCCGACAATAGCTTATCTTCGCTGGATCTTTATAAATGTCGATGAAACACGTGGAAATGCCAATCAGAGACTTAGATTTTGAATTCAGTAGACACTCCATGCCTTCTGATGGCGGGAAACTTTCGCACCATAATTCATCAATTTTGAATTTGTGATGAATATTTTTGAATCATCCGCGATGTACTGAAGCCGCAAAGTAGCGAGGGATAGATGTATTTTTAAATTTTTTATGAGTTAAGTAAAATACAAAATAACTGATACTACATGAGCTGTAAAGTGATTTAATAACATGTGTGTTATCATTTCTTTATTTTGACCTGTTGCATCTAGATATTTGAATGAGGGAAAGAAACACTAAGTCTCAACATATGGAGATAAGAGATATCTCCTTACCAAAGCAATTGTAAGTGTTCAAAACGAGTTGACATTGTATAAAATCTTTTATGTTGAGACTTATTCTTTCTATCCTTCATTGTAATCGTGAGTAAATACCATACAATAAAGCAGAGCTTCTTAAACTTTTTTATATTGCGACCCCCTTCAAGCTTAGGAAATTTTAAACGACCCCCTCCTCCATATAATGAAATATATATTAACCGTAGATGTAGATGTAATATGGCACTATTTTACAATGTAAATAAAATAAGGATTAAAGAATACGTACCCATTCATTTCACATATATATAATTATATCAGTATCAGTATCAGTATCAAAGCATCAGATCTTTGCGACCCCCTTTCAGTAGTCTCGCGACCCCCCTGGGGGTCGCGACCCACAGTTTAAGAAGCCCTGCAATAAAGGATTGCATAGCCCATGAGTATATATATGCATTCATTTTATTACGCTATTTAAAATGCTGTACAGATTATTAAAGAGAAAGTTTTTTTTATGACCAAGGCGAATTCTACAGTAAGCTTCAGTTATAGACAACGTAATAATAAGTCCTTTGAAAAGGTAAAACTAGAAAGCCAAGGGTATGCGATGAAACAGGAAAATCGTAATAAAACTTTGTAGTTTTTTCAGAAAATTAGAGACAGTCAGTAAAAAAGTCATAAATGCAGAGCCTGCTGCATATTTCAATTCAACTTGTATAAAATAAGATTGACTACCTACCTATACAAATATATATATTTGTAAAAGTTGGAAGCGGTCCTTCATTTAAACATACTCGTTTATTGTTAAATAACGCCCCATATTTGGCTTGTATCTGTTTCTTACACAATTTCTCCAGTTTCCGGAATTCCTTCCTCGAATCTTCATTAAAACTACTCGTATAAAGCTTATCTCCAATATTGCTCGTCGACATGTTTCGAATGTACCACATACATCATCAGGACAATAATGAGAATAATAGTAGGATTGTCAGTTTATATATATATATATATATATATATACTATATATATATATATATATATATATATATTGGTGTACTTAGGGAGTAGGCCTTCTTTTAAACATATTTCATTAAATTGCTTGCCTATCTTTATCCTCTCGTATTTCCTCGATACTTTTTCTAATCTTCTTCGTATTTCCTCGATACTTCTTCGTATTTCTTAGAAGATTAGAAAAAGTATCGAGGAAATACGAGAGGATAAAGATAGGCAAACAATTTAATGAATATATATATATATATATATATATATATATATATATATATATAGAGAGAGAGAGAGAGAGAGAGAGAGAGAGAGAGAGAGAGGTGGATTACTATTGGAATGTTCACAGGACATCGCCCTGGATCACGGAGCATATGTGTGATTAAGGTAGGGTGGTTGGACTCACCAATACCTGGTTAATCTGGGTTGGCCTGTTGGAAAATAGTTTTAAAATTCCACAGCAATTATTAAGTTGGATATTTATGGCTGTCTGCTTGTCTAGAATTATTATTGCTTCTAATAGTTGTAATTTAAAATGGTTCTTTTCTTTAAAATGATAACTTTCATGGAATTGACAATCATTTCTCTTGTGAGTCTTGTCTTATGGACTGCTGTTGTGTGGCATTTTGGCGCGCCGGCAGAAAGGTGCATAGTAATTCTACTATTGTAAACTGACTATCAGTAAACTGAAAATCCTACTATTATTCTCATTATTGTCATGATGATGAATATGGTACATTAGCAACATGACGATGCGGAAACTGGAGAAATTGTGTAAGAAACAGATACAAGCCAAATATGGGGCGTTATTTAACTATATATATGTATATAAACTAGAATTTTCAAAAGAACACATAGAAAAGAAATCACTGAACTCACTACTATACGTTGATATGAGTCTATAAGTTACATATATTATATATATATATATATATTCTGTTTTTTTCATTAGTTCAAGACTACCTTTCTATATACTGTTTTGGTGAACCTTTTTTTCTTCTTTATATATCAATATATTATATGGATTAGGAGTTGTGAACAATTGTAGCTAGATGTTGAAGAGGAAATAGACGAGACTATTAGATAAAGTGCTTTGAACCAGGAACTTGTTTCTGCTTGCTCGACATTCAGTAGACGTTAAAGAAATATCTGCAAAATAATCGAAAATAATGTCAAAACTGATTAGTTAGATCCACGCAATCTAAGTGCTTCTTATCTTAGCATTTAGAACAAACTTACTTACATTGTTTGCGCCTTTTTCCTCATAAGGCAATTTATACGTAAAGAAAATCAAAAAAAAAAAAAAAAGTTAAAGTCGTTTGATCAAAGACAGGTCGACGTTAGAGTCATGAGATGATAGATGCGTTGAGGAGAGAGTATGGGGTTGAGAGAAGGAAGCAAGAGAGAAGTAAACTGAAAGAATACGGAAAAAAAGGTTCACCAGGGCAGTACAAAGAAAGGTAGTTATAAGTAATTGAAAAAAACAAAAAATATGTGGAAATATTTGCGTATATAACAAGATTTTACAGTTAATATGGAAAGAAAAATCAACTACGAAACCCCAACACAAAATTGAGAAATTAGCCTCATTTCTAAATATTTATTGCGTTTTAAATGTTATAAATATATATACATATACAAAATAAAAGTTTATTAGTACTCGGTTAGTTCTTCAGATTAAACTCACATTACTAACGTTTCGGTTTTTATTTAAAACCTTTTTCATAGGCCTACAAAACAAAAGAAATATAAGAACAGTGTGTGCTTTTGACTTATCTATGTTTCTTTTTCTACATTGAACTATATTTGTCCGTTTCGGATCGTATTTCCAACGAAATACTATATATATATAAATTCATGTATAGCAAGATTTCACATAAACACTGAAATAACAATCAGTGATCAAACCATAATATAAAATGAGGAAAAAGACTTTTCAATAATCTTTCAACCACAACAAACTGTCTTCGTAAGAGTCAAAAACCCAACTTGTTTTGGCTACTTCAGACCATGTAGTCTGAAGAAATGAGTTATGCCGGTTTCTATCCCTGTGGTACTTTGATGTTAACTCTTTCATATATATATATATATGCATATATAATGTTTATACTGCCTGTCGTCTCATTATTGTACAAATTCTTCTAGCTTCGACCATTATGAAGGTCATGTACAGAAGTCTCTTCATATATTTGGAAGTAAGATCACGAGATGTTTTCTTTAATAATGAAAATCACCACTAAAAGTAGTAAACTAAATAGAAAAAGTTCTTAAGTGCTTTCGAGTGTTAACTGAGTGTTGCTTTCAAAAGAACAGAGATAAGTAAAATAGTTGGGAGAAGGCGTTTGATGTTTCGAATGAAAGAATGTTTTCAGAAACGTGCTTAATGAATCCAACATGTTATGAGAAAAGAAGAGGGAAACAGTTAGGAGACAACTTTTCTGGCAACCTTCTTTGCCCAATTCCCATCTACCTTTAGTAAACCAGTCCACTAGTTATTCATGATAATAAAGCAGACGGGTTTAGAGTAAGTTCTAAATAACCTAACGTGTGCTTCCTTAGATACTCTCTATGTTAAATGTCTTTTATCGGAGGAAACTTGTTGGAAAATTTTGAGTTTAATTCTGTTATTAGAGGAAAAACCATGACTTACTAGCATGGATAGGAACAGAGAGGTTACTGTGCTCACTGACTGAAGCTCTGTGGCCATTTATACAAAAACTGAGCATGGTCGAGGAAAGACCAGTCCAGTCTTGTTGTCCATCATAGGAGATAGGATAGTTATAGCTAGCATTGTCGATGAAGAGGTTCGTTTTAATAATAAGCCAAACGAGGCAAAGACTTTTGTTATTTAATATGAACTAGTTTATTTTAAAAAATTGGCTAAAATATATATTATAAGAAGATATCTATTCAGACTGAAAAAAAATGTTATACCAATAAAACGGGTTGTAAAACGTTATCGTTGTAACAATGGCAATTTTAAATATAGAATTGATTTAAAATAATGATTTTGCAAGTTTGAGCAGAATAGTTTGATTGTTTAGTCAGATTCGACTCTCTCGATGAGCCTAGACCACTGGTCCATTATACTGGTGGCTTGAACACCCAGTGTGTTTGTAACAAGTTGAGCCCGAAATGATAGTCCACACTGGAATGACAAGTTCCTCTCTGAGGTATAAATAGCTACTTTGGACTAGTGCAGCCAACCGAGGTCTCTCGCCCTCATATATTACTTTCTAAATTCCATTTGAATTTATTTTCCGTTATTGTAAATTGTTAACTTTTAAAATGTTGATACAAACAAGATATTAATATCTAAAACATATAATTACTATGAATAATTTATTACAAAATATTTTTCGTATTACTCATATGATTCCCTATATTTTAAGAGCATATATATATATATATAACAAATTCAATAAAAAATGAACCGTTTGATAGAATAGGTGTACGATGTAATCGCGATTCGGTCAATTTCCTAGGTTACACAATCAAATTCTTGTTGTCGACGTTTCAGTTTTATTTTAAAACTTTTTTTCATGGGGAGAAGTAAGAATTTTTTGTAATAGGAAAATTCTTACTTATTTCTTTGAAAGAGGTTTTAAATAAAACCAAAACGTCTGCAATGAGAGTTTTTTTTAAACCTTGAAAATTGACCGAATCGCGATTATATAATACATATAAATATATGATCAAACCACAATATGAAAAGGGAGAACTTTTACTAAGATCTTTTACATATATACATATTCGTTTAAATATGCAGCAAGTCTTCTTGTAAGCAGATATTGTTAATAGTAGCAGCAGCTTCTGCTCTCACGATTTTTGAGCTGGTGGCCACGATCTTACGATCTTGCTTGCTGGAGTTTCCACATTAATTGTCCAAGTGACATCAGTTGATCCGAGCTTTTGGCCATTATTACGTTGGTCATCGTCAGGTAAAATTTTGCTTGTAATTTACCCGTATTCGACTGTATAGCTGATTTATACAAATCTTCTGACTATGTGACGTTGTTTCGGAAGTAATTCCCAAATGAGTTATGCAAGGGACATTGAGTAAAGGTGAATTCATTTGAAAATTACTTCCGAAACAGCGTCAGATATTCAGAAGATTCGAACAAACCAACTATAAAGTATAAGTAAAGTATGTAAATAATGTAGAAGCTGCTGTATATTTCAACCAGATATGAATTCAAGAATATCTACTACCAATCTATACAAATATAAATATATATTTTTCAGAATAATCTATAGGTACACAGATCATCAAAAAACACACTTAGAATCTCTTATTTTCGGTTTAACCGTCAGCAGGAAAGAAGATATAGAGACATCAAGCGCACCTGTGAAGCGACGCGACGGTTTGAGACAACCCTGTTGTCACCAACCAGACTGGAAGATATACGAGTAGATTGGTCTCCAACCGTTGCTTCCTAAGTGCGCTTGCTGTCCCTATCTCTTCTCTCCCAATGACGGTTAAACCCAAAATTAGAGAATCTTAACTGTGGTTTTCTATTTACTATGCACCTATAGTTTACTCTGAAACATATATATATTTTTTGTAACTTAATATTTTTTTTGTATTATTTATATTATTGTATTTTATCATCTTACATTTTTTTTTACAATATCTAAAAACTATTTTAATATTTTTTTTATATATGTCCTTTATTTTTTGTTTTCTTCACCTTTATTCTTTTTTAAAAACATTTTTTCTTTGATCTCCTTTAATTAATTTTTCCTTTGTTCCTTTTTTAATTTTCTCCTTCGCGGCAGCACTGCTTTAGCCCTCACCCAGTGAGTTCTTTCGTTGACTATCGTCTCTTTGTCAATTCACTTCTTCTCCTGAGGATGAACGCCATAACGGTCGAAATATTGAAAAATGTGTCTTTGTTATGTTTCTTTCTATGGGTCACAGTTTATTCTGCTCGGTTGGGAAACCTCAACTGTTGCTGTTCTACGTGTCATTTCTTATAATCGTTTGATACGTTGTATCGTACGGTACCGTATTATATTTTTAATATATATATATTAATCGTTAATAATTAATATATATATATATATTATATTAATATATATAATTAATATATATATATCGTTATCAGCCTTTGGAGTGATTCACATCTATTCCTGACGTCGAGGACATCGAAATATAGTAGTGAGTTCAGTGATTTCCTTTCTATGTGTTTTTTGAAAATTCTAGTTGATATATATCTAGTTCATATATATATATGAACAAAACACAAAGGAGTTGACTGAAGCAAGTTGTGTATAAAGTGTTAATAAGGCTGAAGCCAGGGGAAATGACCTGAATGAGTGGTATCCGTCGTCTGGGCATGGTGGATGTTCCGCGAGTGTTTTAGCAGAATAGATTAAAAGCATATAACTGCGATCTGGCCGAGTGCCTTGTACTTCCGTTAGGAATGTGCCAACATCTCTCAAACTGTACTTTACCGCCAGCTATTTTCACTTTCGTCTCTTAAAAAGAAAAAAAAAACAATCTAGCCAGACTTCATATAACTCGGTATTTCATATTTCTTTAGTTTTGTTTTTATGTTTTTTGTTTTTTTTTTTAGTATATTTTGTTTTTGTTATCTTAGTGATGGAGAAATTAATTAATATTGATTGGAGTCTATAAATTTCAATTTTATAATAAATCCATTT
The DNA here is from genome assembly GCA_026182355.1 of Hermatobates lingyangjiaoensis. NCBI lineage: Eukaryota > Metazoa > Arthropoda > Insecta > Hemiptera > Hermatobatidae > Hermatobates > Hermatobates lingyangjiaoensis. The sequence goes on along the minus strand of JAPFBL010000120.1, from coordinate 951,308 downwards.
GGATTCGATTTGAATTCTTTAATTTTTTTTTTTTTTTGCTTTCTTGTATAATTTGTCAGCTATTCCAGTTTTCTTTTTACCTCAAACTGTTTAATCTATTATTTCGGAGTTCTATTCTCTTTTATCCCTTTATATATAATGTATAATAAAGTAACTTTTAAAAGTCCTATTTCACATTTTTTTTATACTTTTTCTTAAGTTACTGTATGTCTCAATGGTTCTGAGGAGCATAGTCTACACCTTTTTAAAACATTCAAAGTTTTTACAAATTTTCCTTAAGTTAAAATATATTTCATTAAGACTGAGGAAGACAAACTACTCTCGAAAGTAAAAGAGTTTTTAAAACATTTTCCTTATGTTAATCTTGTTTTAATGTCAAATATCTTAATTTAACATAGTTTATTATCTTTCTAATTTATTAACTACCAAATTATCAAGAAACAAACGGGAAATTGCCAGAAAAATAGTTATCTCCAATTTTTGAAAAGGAAAAACCAGTTTTAATAATTTGCGTTCTTTGCTTGTTGATTACGGTTTAATTGTTGTGTGAGTATTTCCCACTCTTAATATCCTACTCTGTCGTACTCATAAATTGCTGTCTAAAAATTTTTATCAATGATATTCCACTTTATATACTTTCAAACTTACATTTAAAATTGATTTCAGTTCAATTTCGATCGTTTAATTCTTTATAATTAAAAAAAAATAAAAAAATACTTTTTTCTGATTTGATTTTGAAAATAATATAGATTTTAAGGGTTTATCGTTTGTATTTCCCAGATCTGGGAAATTTTAGAAGGTTTGTTTTGTTTTCCATTACTCACGCTTACAGGCTTACATCTTTTAGTGCTGTTCTAAGAGAGGAACGAGTGACGTCGCTCATTTGTTATTTGGCACCCACTTTAGTAATTTAAAACTCTTACAGTTTTAAAAAGGAATAGTTCATCCTCATCAGTACTATTTAGACATATTTTAACTTAAGGAAAATATGTAAAAATTCTTTTATTTCTGAAAGTAGTTTGTACTTCTCAGCACTTATGAAATATACTTTAAAATCAACAATACCTGGTTGATTTTGCATTAGGAGTCCTAAATGTTTCATAATTCGAGTGTATTTAGAGTAGAGATCTTTAAATTAGTACCTGATATTGTAGATACGTGGTAGCGTAAGACTTAACGTCCTCTCCGTGGATCGACATGCCCATATTTCTTCATCTTCCGCGTGAAAAAATCGAGGCCAGAGTGAGAATCAAACCTGGGATATACCAGTCCAGAGGTAAACATTCAAGCCACTGGGCTACCCTGGACCCGTTATAGAAGGTATGTATTTGAAATACCTGAAAAGGGTTGATTTCATGATATTACATTGAAAAATATCCTTACCTTAAGGAAATGCACTTCAATTATGTAAAGTTGTTTTGCAATAGGAAAATACTAAAGTGTTTATGTATATTCATATAAATGTAACTTATTAAGTTTTTTTCATGTTACTTTAATTTCTCTATCGATATAGCTCTGAAGATGTCTACAAATATAGACGAAACGCTGGCTTAAAGGTGTTTTAAGCCTTTAATGTTTGACGCTAGACCAAACCTCGATAAAAAAGGAAAATAGTATAAGTAGAATATAGTATTTTTATACATAAAAATTTCACAATAACACGTGAAAAACAATCAGTGTTTAAACTACTATAAGAAATGGGAAAAAAAGACTAAATCTTTCAACCATAAAAGGCGGTCTTCGTCATGAGTCAAAAACCAAACGTCTATATATATGTATACATATATAACATATTCAATAATATATCGACCGTTTGATAGAATAGGTGTGTTCTCTAATCGGGGTTCGGTCAATTTTCCAGGATAAAAATTTTTTGTACATAGTGCATCTTCAAGTAACAGATACATAAGCGGGATGGACATGCATATTGTTAGTACCACTGAGGTTAGCTTAGGCTGCGAGACAAGACACCTATCCATTTGTCATACCGTGCAATGTATATTTCACATTAAAAATTGCACATTTTCCCTGACTCAAGTGAATTTAGAAAAGGGGTATTTAACGAGTTTCTCACATCGTACAGGCTCGGGACCGGTTGCTTAACATCCTTAGACATTTTCAGCTTCCGCGTAAAGATATGAAACCGAGAGCCAGAGTGGGTATGGAACCCCCGATTTACCAGTCCAGAGGCGAGAGTATAAACCACTGGGCTACGATGGAGTACATAAAGAATTATGTAAGTATATTGCGAATTCATGTCTACTAGTCATGAAGTTTGAAATCCTTGATTACAAAATTAACTAACTCTATATTGAATGTGGAATGGAAATTAGATTATTTCACTTTGTCTGACGTTTAATTTTAACTTGAGATTTGTCATCTTTTTGTTTCATTCCGTTGAGATAAATTTCCATGATGGGAGAGCTTATCACGAGCTGTATTTATGATAAGTAATAAACGTGATCTTTCATTAGATGAATACTTGATATAAAACTGAATTAATTTCCTTTAGTTATCATCTTGTTTTTATTCTGAATATAATAGTTTTTGAAAAAATAATTTCAACACAAATAAACTATTGTTAAATTGTTTGCCGTGTATTTAGTGATCTTTGAATATTGAGAACAAACATCAAACAAACAGAAATCTTCTGATTGTTTGTTAATAATCATCAAGCAATGAAGATAGAAGTACTATTTGAAGTAGTTTGTCACGAAACAAGTGACTCAAATTGAAAAAAGTCATAATGATAATGTTGATCAGATGACGTTATAACCAGCAAGTTACATTTTAACTGCATTTGATAAGAATGCAATCTGTCAATTCCAAGGTCAGATTCCTATACGCTATATTCAGCATTTCAACTTTTTTTTTTATATTTTGAAAGCTTTTTTTATTAATATTTATACATAATTTTTTTTTAGCATTTCGGAAATAAGTATAAAAATTTGTTCAATTATTACTATTATTTTCTTTTAAAAAAGAGAAAAACGAAGAGCTAAAAATCTTGGTTTCTATAATATATTAAAATATTAAAATTCTTGGTTTCTCAATTATGTCATGAGCTTCTCTTGAATGACGAATGTTGAAACGTGTGTTTTTTTATGTTTTCTTCTGTTAGAAGGTATAAGGTCTTTTAAGTCAGGTTTGTAGCACCACAGAGTCATTCAATGAAATTGTTATTTTTGTCCAATTCTGAATTTGTTACTACGGTTTAGACACCAATTTATATTTCACAGCTTTATTGATAAATCATGTTTGATTTTTATTACTCCGCCGTCCTCAGGAGTGAAGTCGTTCAGGCTGCTTTTCTCACTCTTTATGTTTCTGTAACTCTTCCAAACGCTGAGAAATGCCGACATTATTAAGAAACGTACGAACAATTTTTTTTTATGTTTCTTAATTTAAAGTGATTTAAACTGGGTTAATAATTAATAAAATAAACTTTGGAAAAGTATTAAGTCTGCACATAAAAAAAGTTTATTACAAAAAACTAAACAACTCGTTTCGAACACTTGATGTTCTTCTTCAGGTTACGTCTGCTCTGCTGGGGTGCTCTGTCCTTGCTTGGTCTCACCTCCCGAACAACCACCCCAGCAGAGGAGATGTAACCATCAAGTGTTCGAAACGCGTTGTTTAGTTTCTTATAATAAACTTTTTTGTGTGGAGACTTAACACTTTTCCTAACATGAGTAAATGCCACACTATAACAGATTGCACAGTTAATGAATTAAAATGAACGTTGACGATGAGATGAGGTGGAAGATAGAAAGGTGTCAATGGCAGGTCAGCCATATGATGTGTCTTTCCACGGCCATTGAACTTTCTCCTACCTTTCTCCTTTCTTACAACAATCTTTAATTTATTGACATTGATGTTAAGATTTAAGAAGAGTACTTTCTTCAATCAGAACAGTCAAATACCATTAGTCTCCAAACACTCAGTGCAGTGTGTGCTTATTGTAAATGCTTTAATGAAGGAATGGAGCTAATTGGATAGAAGCCAGATACTGTCCTCAAGTTAATCTCCAACAGTTAGATTAATATTAATTTAAATAAATCATACTGTATTTATTTATAGATATAAACAGTGCTGTTTGAAGTTTGTTTATTTATTTAATTCTTCAGCTGTTATGACAGTTGACATAGGTATTTATGTCCATTGAAGGCGGCAATCGTCGGAGTTAGTAGAATACACTCCCTTTTTACCTAAAAACTTATTGAGCATTTGAAAAGCTGATCAAACCCGTGAAATAGACAAATGGGGCTGGGAAATACTGCTAATCACAGCCCTGACTTAGCTCCATCTGATTACAATTTAATGAATCAACTGAAGGAAGTATTCGGTTAGGTTACGTTGCCGTGCCAGTCTCACCAAAGAACACACACAAACCGAACATTGACCTTTTGTGAGACCACACAAAAAGTGTATTTAGTTTATTCACTGCATATGCAACACTTTTCTCGTATTTAGATATCTATAACAAATTTGATCAAGATCAGATAAAGACTGTATATGTAACACAATAGTAAAGTTTTTTATATGTAGACTACCTGATGTACAATATTTACCCGTCAAAAAATTCACAAACCAATATAAAATAAATAGATTATACAAAATTTTAATTTAAACATTTTGTATAGACACCTTTTGTGTTTTTCTTTGTAATGTAAAATCTACAATGAAAGCTAAAAGGTGATTAGGTGTGATAAAAAATTTACTTAATTTGGATGAAAAATAACTGACTTCATATAGAAAGTTGGAGTGCATTGGTCGTTTAACAGAAGTTGTAAGTTTAATATTTGTAGGTCACCCAGATTAAGTATAGCAGAAATACCCGTCTGTGACCTAGTTTTGAAGGACCAATTTGAACCAACTCAAACAGTTATAATAATTCTTTGTCTCAGTGCTTACATTCTTTGAAGTTTTATTTAATTAAATCTTTTTTTTTTTTTTTGAGGGGTTTAGGAGAATAATTCTGATGGTATGTTGGTTTAATGAGATGATATAATAGGATTGCAGAATTGTAGTTTTTTTTCTTACAATTGGTGTAGTTAAAATGGTTAAATTGTAGCAAGGCAGATAAATGCTTGGAATTTTCACATCTAGTTTTGTTAAAGTAATGAAACATTTTCTTGGCTATAGTTGGGATATAAATAAAGTAAGTTCCTGTTTTTCAAAGTTTTCTTTTACCTCCCTTCACAGTTTATACACACTAAATGAACATCATATTATTATGATATAATTATCATACCTCGGAAAATGTTGTTGTAAACACCAGACCGGTTTTGCACGTAGCACATCAAGTGGGACTGATAAATTAGAGTCTTGAAAACTTTAATAAATACTAGACTAGAATTCAATTTCCAATTCAGTTAGCATTTGCCATGACTATTCATAAGTCTCAAGGAGAGACTCTACAGAAAGTTTTAGTTCATTTAGGTAAAGCACTATTTCATCACATGGTGCTCTCAGTAGGGCGTGACCCGTTGGGTCATCTATCACCTTCGTTTTTAATGCAGTCATGTTCAAAAGATGAACTCTAAATGAGAGCACCATGTGATTGGCCATGTTGAAATAGTGCTTTACCTAAATGAACTAAAACTTTCTGTAGAGTCTTTCCTTGAGACTTATGAATAGTCATGGCAAATGCTAACGGAATTGAGAATTGAATTTTTGAAAAAGAAATGTTGCCTCTTTAGATAAAACAAATATCAATCATGGAATTAAAACTATTTTTCCTTGACACAGTGATGCGATAATATTATTAACAATGACTTTATCGTAAAGCTCCTCGCTTATTAGTCTTGTTTCATTATATAAGCGCGGTGGATCAGCATTTCTCATACACATGACAGGAGCTTCTTTTTTGAATTCGTGCTTATGTTTTGGAAGTGAAGTGCAAAAAGTCCTTTTGGCGCTATTCTCTGCAATAAATACGTGCAATAAAAAAACATCGTATATACAACAATAAGATTCCAAAAATGGGACTAAGATATTTCCAAGAAAAAACTGGTTAGTTTTACTCTATAACAGAAATAGATTCTACAGTCAGTAATTTAACCTTTATAGGTAAAATTTAGTTTTCATTCTTCTTTCTTTTTAATGCTGGTATTTGTAAAGTCATATATTACTCACTGTTTTCTTTAATATTTACTTGAATAATCCATTTTAAACTAAAATGAACAGCTATTTCAAGTTTCACCTGCGCACAACATCGAAGTCTTCATCTTTAGTTGACTTATACACACAAAACATCATTTATATCAAGTTTTGGAAGTGTATTGTATGAAAGCCCCCATAGCCCAGAGCGTAGCGCATTGGACTTCAATTACAAAGGTCGTGGGTTCGAATCCCACAGAATAACAACCATATACTTTATTATTTACTCAGATAATGCACGGTTGCAAGAAAACAAATCAGAGTTTTATAAGTGTATACTAGATCGATTGTTATAGTCCCACTTGACAAGCGAAACCGGTCGGACGATTCACAACGAAATTTTAAAATAATGTGATGGGACTAACAATATGCATCTGTTTAACACTAAATGAAGTTCAATTTTAGAGTAACGATCTTTAACGAATATCTGACATCACAGAGGCTGAGTCCGGGATTACCAGTCGAGAGTCGAGCACGCAATCCACAGGGCTACCCTAGCCCCTCTATTCATCATACACATTTTGTTATGCTAACAGGGATTGAAACTCATTTTCGTTCTGTGTCCCAGAGTCCAAAATGATCGTTGGTGCACTTCATCTGCCAAATAATCAAATGTTATCATTGGATAAAAAAGACAGCAAGTCTTATATAATGTCCTCTTTTCTTTTTCTGTGAGAAAAGCCCAAGTACCCGAGATAGTACCTTACTAGTAGTAGATGTAAAGACCAAAGGCAAATAGCTGACCAGTAGCATGCCCCCATTTATTCTGGATAACACAAACCACAACAAACCCTTGAGACTCTCTCAACCGCATATTCAACGTCCAAATCTTAGTCATGACCTTAGATTTGTCATGAATTTAATTGATGTTCATCATATCTGAAAATAAATTTACTTAAAAGTAAGTTTACTGTAGACCAATATGCACTCAACTTGCAAAGAAATCTTAAGTTATATATGAAAACCCATCTACGTTGAAAGTGTTGTGAGCATAGTTGTAGATAAACGTAAACAAGTGAATCAAACAATGTATGTAGGTTGTCAATAGTGAATGAACAGCGTGGTGGGGGCCTCTTGAGCATCTGCAAACAAAATGAATCTAGCCACACTAGTGAATCCGCGTATCTGGTCATTTACAAAACATCAGCCAACCTTATCATTTCCAATCAACATTTATTTCATTTTTTCTTAAAGTAGAAAACTTTTAATAGATTTAAAAGTCAGGGTTTGCTTACTTTTTTTTTTCATATAATTAAAACGAGAATTAGTCCGTGGGATGCTTTTTAAGTCGTTTGATTTGCCAGCTCTTCTGGCAAAGATTTCAAACACAAACAAGTTGGTCTATTTTCGCTGACTTGATTATTATATTATATAACGTGCGCATTGCCTCCGTTTGCATTCGTTTAACTATTTAACTTTTAACTGTCATTATGAATGATAAGTATTTTTCCAATATTTATTAAACTAAAACAACAAAATAGTGAGATACAGTGGTATCTCGATTTATGAACGTATCCATGATACGAATATTTCGATGTACCAAAAAAAATCCCTTTGGATATAAGAAGATTTTCTCGACATATCTTCTTGTATCCAGAAGTGTCGCATTGTGATCGTAATGAAGTGAGTGAAAGTGAAGAAGGTCAAGGTGAAAGGTCAAGAAAGAAAAGAAAAAAAAACAAAATTAAAAAATAATAAAAAATCACTCCATGTGCAAATGTGGTAAGCTTGGTCTCGTTTTACGTTAAGTGAAACATAACATTTAAAACAAAGAAAATAAAAAAAGCTAAGTTATGTAGTGTTAATTAGAGTGTAATGCTCCACTTCCCATCGAATCCTCCTCTATCTCCACACCCTCCGTCTTCTCTGACGGAGGAATAAAAAGTAAGAGAGAGTGAGAGAGATAAAAAGTAAGAGAGAGAGAGAGAGAGAGAGAGTGGTAGTGTCCAGGGTTTACCAGTGTCTAGGGTAAAACGATATTCTATGCTTTATTTCTTATTTATTTTTAATTGATTTGTTTTAAGTATACCTAACCTAACTGACTTTTATATATATATATATATATATTGGTATAAATGAGCAGCAGATCCTCTTTTAAACAAGTATCATTAAAATTAACCGCAGTCTCGGCATTCACGATCTTAAGACTAAAAGATTCGATCCTACGAACTAACCTCCTGCTAACAGGGTTCAACTGGAAAAGGAGTTGGCCAAGTGACATGTTAAATTAAAATCGATGACTCATGCTTAGTCATTGCTATAAATAGATTAAAAGGATAGTACAGGTTAATATAAAGAGAAGGTCAAAGGTTTTATTCTAACCGCTTGTTTCTTGTTCATTATTGACCTTTGACCTTCTCTTTATATTAACCTGTACTATCCTTTTAATCTATTTATAGCAATGACTAAGCATGAGTCATCGATTTTAATTTAACATGTCACTTGGCCAACTCCTTTTCCAGTTGAACCCTGTTAGCAGGAGGTTAGTTCGTAGGATCGAATCTCTCAGTCTGAAGTTCATGAATGCCGAGACTGCGGTTAATTTTAATGATATATATATATATATATATATATATATATATATATATATATATATATATATAGTATTTGTAATTATTATTTATACCCATATTTTGTAGTATTTTTTAAGGATTTATCGTCGGTCTGTGAAACAGATTAATCGAATTATAATGTATTCTTATGGAAAAATCAGTTTTACATACTGTCATTTCCATATACGGAGTCAGCCCCGGAACGGTTTAAATTCATATGTTTAGATACCACTGTATTAAGAAAGGATTTATGTGGAATGGTTAATTTCAGTCACGTTTTGAAGTTGATAAACAAGAGTCAGGTGTCATGGTGTTATTACCGAGGTTTGGAAGCTCAAATTTAGGTCTGACCTTAGATTTTTCATTTATAGATGTAAAAATCTTGTGCTCACCTTCCCTCAGAGTAAACGTAAAGCATATAAATATAAACTTTTTTTGTCGAGATTGGAAGTGAGGTCTGCTTGAAAGCTATACCTCTGACTCATGATTCCAAGCAAAAATATTCTACATTTGAAGTCCTACATTTGGATATAATTTTACATTTGAACCCTAATTTTTACCAACTCAAGTTTATTGGAGTTAGTATCTTTAACGATTACGTGAGAATCATTTAGTTTCTCGACCGACTGCTTAACGAGTTAGGTGTTTTCACCTCTCGCGTGAAAAAATTCGAGGATTCGCCAGAGTAAGAATCGAATTCTACAAAATATGTTTTTAATACAATTACAGCACTGACTTTTGTATTTGATTTTGTCTATTAACAGTGTATACACAGATAACATAGCCTGTTACTCACTTTTAAAATTATATAGGAACTCCAAGCTCATCAAGCAGTTATTGATTGGTATTTACTCATGATTAGGAAAAGAAAAGAAACACTATGTCTTCCCACACAAAAAGGTTTAATCACAGTGTGTGATTAAATCCGTTTTGTGTGGGAAGAACTAATGTTTCTTTTCCTCTCTAATCATATATGAACTAATTATTATGCAATTTTTTTAAACCAAAATTTGTTTAAAATAATTTTGCAAGAAAATGAAACTCCTACTCTTGAAATTGGTAATTTTAGCATTTATATAGCATTTTATTTCAGCATTTATATTTATTAAAAAATATAGTGTGAACAAACACACAGGTAATCACCGGTTTTCATTCTGTTTTATAAATATATTGTCATTATACTAATTTGTTACCTTCGTAGAGTCTTTGGTAAAATATTTAGACCCTTAGCTTGAAATTGTCCAGCTTGTTTAATCTGATTCTTTGTTATCATTTGTTGTGATCTTGTATACTTTATAATAGCTTTTTCTTTTCTATTTCCCTTATCTTCCTGACATATATATATATATATACGTTTCACGATGAATCAGAAACACAGAACTAAGGAACAATCACACTTACTGTCTCTAATTTTTGTAAGATTAGGGAGACCAAGCGCAATTGTGAAGCGACGGTTGGAGACCCACCCAACTTGGGTGGGTCTCCAACCATTAACCCACATATTTAGACAAACCATTGACAAACACATATTTAGTTCTGTGTTTGTGATTCACCGTAAAACGTTTGTTGTCCTTTTAGATCGTTTTCCTGTTTACAATATATATATATACGTTTCACGATGAATCACAAACACAGAACTAAGGAACAAACACACTTACTGTCTCTAATTTTTGGTTCAATCGTCATCAGGAGATTCAACGCGATCAGTTGAGTTAGGGTCACCAAGCGCACTTGTGAAGCGACGGTTGGAGACCACAAGTGCGCTTGATGTCCCCATCTCAAATCTCCTGATGACGGTTCAATCGAAAATTAGTGACAGTAAGTGTGTTTGTTCCTTAGTTCTGTGTTCGTGATTCACCGTGAAACGATTGTTGTCCTTTTGAATCGTTTTCCTGTTTACAATATATATATATATATATATATATATATATATATATATATATATATAATAACATAATTAAAAGAAACGGTCCAGCGGACTTTTTTACAATAAAATAAAAAACGAAGGAAACACACAGAAAGACACAGACATAACTCACATCGATATTTCGATGTGAGTTATGTCTGTGTCTTTCTGTGTGTTTCCTTCGTTTTTTATTTTATTGTATATATATATATATTCAATTGATAAACGAAAAAACGTTCCAAAGTGGACATAATAACAGTTCAAGATTGAGACAGGAAGCGCACAAAGTAAAGAAACATTTACAACATTACTAGCCGTTGCGTCTACAACGTGCTTGGTTTCCCTTTCTCTTTTCTCCTGAAGACGAATTGCCCGAAATATTAATTTTGTAGGTGTGTTTCTTTACTTTGTGTGCTACCCATCTTCAATTTTGAACTGTTATATATATATACCAATGATCAAACCACAATATGAAAATGGGAAAACAAGACTAAGATCTTTCAACCGTAACAAGCGGTCTTCGTCAGAGTCAAAAACCCAACTGAAACACTAGATGCAGAGAACGTCTGGTGAGGGGTTGAGAAGAGTGGGAGGGAAGAGTGGTATTTTAAAAGGGTGAAATTTAAAATACTACTTTAAAATACTACTCTTCCCTCCCACTCTTCTCAACCCCTCACCAGATGTTCTCTGCATCTAGTGTTTCAGTTGGGTTTTTGACTCTGACCTTGACTCTGACGAAGACCGCTTGTTACGGTTGAAAGACCTTAGTCTTGTTTTCCCATTTTCTTATTGTGGTTTGATCATTGATTGTTATTTCACGTGTTTATGTGAAATCTTTATATATATATGGTTGTTCGTGTAGTAAAGCACTCTGTTTGAATGCTGACTGTACGTGCTGACTGACTCTGTTTGATGTATTGACAGCTTGTGCCTCTCTCTTGTCCCTTCTCTTATTCCAGTTCCTAGGCTATAACAAGGACTTTGCCTTGATCTTCAATATTCCCTTTATCAACCAAAGGTCATCCCAGCTATTACCATAGTCTAAACAAAGGAATAATCTCGACTTATAGGCTATTCTATTCAAAATCTATTCAATATCGACTGTATTAATAGTCAATAAAGAATATTTATTCCATTAAGTTAAAATACTTCAGTGCCCAGTCATGTTGTGTGATGGTATGTTATAAACTTTCTGTAACTGGTGAATTTATAAACAAGCAGGTTTCTTCATTTGATGGAATGTTAAAGCTGTAGAACTAAAAGAACACGAATCTCTCAATATTTCACTTAGATACCGGCTAAAGTTATTAGTTTACCTTAGATACCTCAATGACAGTTATAATTTGAGTCAGTTTTTTTCTTGTTTTCTTTGAGTTTTTAATATAGTTGGATCTCTGGTAATGATTGTTTGTAAGTCCTATATTTTAGGGGACTAGAGTAACCAAGTCGTTTACGTGCTTGCTTCTGTTTTGGTAGATCCGGGGTTCGATACCCACTCTGGCACTGTATTTATTTATTCAGGTAAATAAATCTGAGCAAGTCGTCCCTCAGAGAAGAGGTTAAGCATGCTTTGACTCTCCATGTACCTAATCCTTTCGGCCATAACAGAAAATCAAATCAGGCCGGCTTTGCTTAACGTGCGGCTCCTCAGCCGCTTCTAATTCACAAGAACACGAGGTGTACCTCAGAGGAGTCGGTTCCTTAGGAAGTACGATGTCAGATACTCGTAGAAGATTCCTACTCTAAATACATTTGAGTTAGGTAAATATAGGACACCCAGTATAGAACGTTCACTGAGTGGTATCACAAAGGGCCAATGTTCAGCCTGTCTATGTTACCTTGTGGGACTGCAACCTAACATAGTCTGCTCATATATTTGTTTGTTTACATTATGTTTTGGTACTATTTCGAAGGTCATTTACTTAAATCATCGATTGGATAATATTCTGCAACGCAGCAATACATATCTGCTGAATGGGCAGGCTGTTCAGTAGAAGAAAGGGGCACAGTTGCTAATTCATACTAAACAAAAAAATTATTTAGCTTTTATATTTTATTACATAACTCTCATTCTAATTAATCTTTCAAAAATATTCTTCTCACTAACAAATAGCTAGAACCCCCTTCCACCGCCACCAAGTCTCAAAATAAACATCTACTTAATTTTTCTTTTTCTTATTATGTAGTAATTAGTTTTTCCGATTTCCTACTTGAAATGCCTGGGCAGTCATTCAAATTTATTTTCAGTGGGAAGAGGTGAAGTTTCTAATGCACCTTCTAAATGACCTAATGAAACTGGCATTTTGCGATGATGATACCAATTATGCAGCACTTTTGATTTACTCTATCAGTTACAAGAAAATATAATTTCAACTTTTTCGTTGTTTTTGTTAAAGTAATTTTTTTTCTTCACTCCATCTCATCTGTAGGCTTAAATGAACATTTGTGACAGTATTATTTTTTCATGAAGTTAAGTTTAATTTCGTTCTGAACAATAATCATAATTATTAATATACTGTGCTTTCAAATACTGTATACTGATTTAATTACTTTTGTATTTGTACCCAGCATCTATCGGGTTACTGTAGTATTGTGTATGCCTTCCATATGCTTTTCGGGTCCTCCAGCCATTGAAGTGCATGGTGAGCCGACATGTTAGGGAAATGTAGTCACACCAATGTACGGATGTTGTTGGGTTTCACATTCCCCATTAGCCCACGTATACACCTACAACAGATATGTGTACTTTAAAGTCGAAGTTTTAACTTGGTTATTATTTTTGACAAATAGGTTACACGTAGGTGTGACTTTTATAATAGGTATCAGCTAAATTGGGTGATGTTTTCAATAATGTATGTCTTAAGGAAGGATGCTTCCAAAATTTATATATATATATAAAAAGATTTCACATAAACACGTGAAATAACAATCAATGATCATACCACAATAAAAAAATGGGAAAGACTAAGAAATCTTAGTATTATTTTCCCATTTCATATTGTGGTTTGATCATTGATTGTTATTTCGCGTGTTTATAAATGCGATGGGGAACTTATATTTCAAACACAAGTAAAATTTCAATTCCAAAGTGCAGTCCGGTCGTTTCATAGAGATGTGCAATTTACTTGCTAATACCAAGTAAATTGCACACCACTATATCTAATGTATCCTTACGTGCACTCCTAATTGTTAGTAAAAAAAAAACCTGTCATGATTCATTTCAATCAACAAAACTGTATTCTTGTATTACTAAATAAATGTGGGATTCTTCTCTTATGTGAATAGATTGAAGCGCACAGCCGACCACACTGGCGGAAACAGAGGTGGGGGGCGGTGAAACAGTGGCTCCAGGCACCCTTAAGGAGGGCAACCAAAAAGAAAGAAGTAAGGCAGTCATTTTAGCATTCTATCATCGTTGAAGCAAGTATTGGTGGATAGTAGCACGACACAATGTGTACTCTTTTAGTGATCGCTTACTTCCTTCCTCTTTCTTTCATTCTCTCTCTCTCTTTGTCTCTCTCTCTCTCTCTCTCTCTCTCTCTCTCTCTCTCTCTCTCTCCTCTCTCTCTCTCTCTCTCTCTCTAGATATGTATATATATATATATATATATATATAATTAAAGTTACAGCTAGAGAACACAAGAAAAAGGACGAACACTCACGAATCTCGATTATTTCGGCGTCTTGCCGTCTTCAGGAGAGTAGAAAGAAAGAAAATAAAATAAAAGGAGAAAGAATGAAGGAACGGAGACGTAAATGCGTCCACTGGCCGATGTAAACTCATAATATATATATATATAGTTCAATATAGACAAAGAAACATAGAGAAATCAAAAGAACACACTTACAGTCTCTAATTTTCGGTTTGAACCGTCTTCAGGAGAGTAAGAGAGGGAAACCAAGCGCACTGGTTCAGAGATGGTTGGAGACCCGTTATATTTCACTTGATAAACGGAAAGACGATCGAAACTGGACACAATAACAGTTCAAAATTGAAGATAGGTAGCACAGAAAGTAAAAGAAAACACACTTACAGACTCAAATTTTCGGGTATCCGTCTTCAGCAGAAAAAAGAAAGGGAGACCAAGCACGTTGTAGACGCAACGGCTAGTAACCGGTAACTCCCTTTCTTTTTTCTCCTGAAGACGGATTACCCGAAAATTTGAGTCTGCAAGTGTGTTTCTTTTACTTTCTGTGCTATCTATCTTCAATTTTGAACTGTTATATATATATTTATGCAGAGATATAACAATTAAACACGTGATGCAATCACTTACTTTTACTAGTAATGCAATTACTTACAATTACTAGTAATTAATGAATATGAATAAAATATGAATTTATAATTGTAATTATAATTCATTTAAATAAGACGCAGTAGTTGTTGATCAAGATTGATATTGAAAACCTGTTTCATCAATACCAAGGGTCCTCAGAGATCATCCGGGTCTTCTCTATGACTTAAAAAAAATCTAATTACGCGTTTGTACATTATAAAAAAAAAAATTAATTGTAGGTAAATAATAAATCTAGTAGTGAAATCATTCCACTACATTAGTAACCTGAAATACAAAAAAAATGTAACACAGCAGCAACAACCTATCATCGTTAAAATTTGACAAATATTTTAAAAAAAAATTGGGTCAAAGACACAAAAAAGTGCAATAAAACACAAATAAAAGAGCACTCTAAAATATGAGATGTACATCAGAAACTGGAAAGAATTTTGTTACTGATGTTTTATACTAATATTGAATACATTAACAGCTATTCTATTGATATATGTTTCCTTATGGTATTTTGATAGATAATATAAACTTGGTATTTACCAGTATTTGATGATAAAAGTACTATGAACCTCAATATTACTAATTTTTTTCGCGTGGACCCTCTTTGATTATGTGTGAATCACGTTGAGATCTATACAAAAAAAAAATTTTTTTTTTACTGTTGTTATCTTTAAAAGCAGTTTGAATTAGCATGTGACATATGAATCTTTATATAGTTTATCGCATAATAAGCTATATTTGCTTTATTTCTGGGAAGCTGTTTATCAAGTGGCGTCTCTCTTTAGGATGTCAGATGAACGCTTACCATATCTATAACAAGCCGAGTAGTTTAACTGTTTATGTATTTACTATCTTATCTTCTTGTGGCTTATCATTTCTTCAGTTACCGATAAACATTCCAGAGTCGCACTACAATGTGGCAGCAGGTATCGTATTCATTTACAATTCATTAATAATTCCATCACAATTGAATCAAGAATATACTGTCTTTTTCCAAAAATAACACAACCCTTGAAAATATGGCCTAGCGTGATTTTCGGGACTTTTTGGACTATAATCCCTCCTCCTTATAAAATAAGCCCTGGTTAAAATAATGCGAAAAATATATTTTTTTAATAAATACTGTTGAATTTAGGTGATATCTCTAGATACCCTAATATTTCGGAGAATCTTTTGGAACAAAATATTTCAAGAAATTCCTTCTTTACCTAGTTTGTTTCAAGCAGTCTACTTAGACAAGAAGTATTCATTTAACGATAGTTATATTGCAAAACGTGAGAGATTTAGATCAATGATTCTACAGGAAATGGATTTGGAAGAAAATCAGAGCGGAATTCAAAATTTGATAATTTATCACGATGTTCCAGAATAGATGACATGACTGTTATTGAGTAAATTTAAATTTCTGTATATAAATAAATATTAAACAAAAATATATAAATCTACTTATTGCATTTGAAGTCCTCCCCCGAAAATAAACCCTACACGTATTTTTGACCTAAAAAGAAGGTAAGACAGTGTCTTATTTTCGGAAAAGGACGGTATATATTGTTGAATACAGCGCTGTAATTTTAGCTTTATCAATTTACCTTTTCATATTTTCTATATATGATTTCCATCTTTACATTCCTAATTGATGCAGTAATGTTCCCATGCTTGGTATTGTATTCATCGCAACATCTTTTGATTCATCATCATTCATCTTGCAGGCGTTTTAAATATTCAAACTTGTTTAAAATGCATAAAATAGTCGGTTCCACGTGTTATAGAACGAAGTTAACTAAAAATAAAGTGGTATATTCTAAGTAAAAGATGACTCATTTGTTGTGGATTAGCTAAAAATCTTTAGGGTTCCTTCGCTGCTGTACTTATGTTGGTTTAAGTCTGGCTGTCTTTCATTTATCAGTGTTTCCTCCTGTATTCGCGTCCATGTCTCTCAGTCTCTCACTAAATAAATGCAAATTTTAATATAAATACCTTTTTTGTGCATTTTGTGTCTTTTTTTTTTGTAAATTGAAGTTCTTGTTTTCGCTTTCGTATCTAATTTTTTTTTTTTTTTTTAAGATGGGGTGGAAAAATTCTCATGGTTTCTTACGTATCTTGAATTTTCTTTAGGCAAAAGTTGCCATATCTCAAAGTATTCAATGTATATGTTAAAAGTTAAAAAAAAAGTAAGTTAAAGGAAAGGTTATAAAGGAAAAAAGGTTATGAACCTTTCTGAAGAAGAAAAAGAATACACGTTTATGTAGTATAACCTGAAAACGTATCGACCGTGGAATAGAAACAGGATCAAATTTATCAGTCATTAGAACTCCATCAGTCATTAGGTTTAAATGAAAATTTCAATGCCGAGGTTTCGGTTTTTATTTAAAAAAAAAATGTTTCTTAGCCCTACAAAACAGAGTAAATATAAAAGAATAATCCAAACATTCTTAAAATAGCTAAAGAAAAGAATAAACAGAGAAAGAAATGTTATATATTAGATCGGATCAGTCTAATTATAGAAGTGACATTTAAAATTTAAACAGTATTTATTGGGTTGTGTTAGTTAAATATTGTTGATCGTTTCTGTATTGTTTAGTGCCTTTTTGTTTTGTCTGGTGAAGTTTTGTGTCGTGGTGTTTTGGTTCAAGACCTTGGTCCCATTTTTCAGTTTCCTACACACTTATACACATACAAATATTTTAAGTTTATATACAGATATATAAACTTTAACACATAGGAAAGAACACAGAGCGCGAATGAAATTCGCAACCGACTGTCGGTTGCTGGGACGGTTTCCTGCCGTTGTGTTTCCGGCATGCTTGGTTGCTCTTTCTCTTTTCTCCTGAAGACGGATCATCCGAAAATTTGAGTTTGTAAGTGTGTCTCTTTCTCTGTGTGTTGCTTTTCTTCGTTTTTGAGCTGATATATATATATATATATATATATATATATATATATATATATATATATATGAATAATAATCAAAATAACACTTGATATAATAGATGGATTAATTTACCACAATGAAAACAATTTTTGAAACAATGCTCTAAGGCCTTTCGTTAACACATCTTCGGAGAGCAAGTGAACTAAAAAAACAATAAATACTTGTTAACTTGGCTGATTGAAATTTCCAGAATTGATGGCAACCCTGAATGTGTTTAATGATGAAGTCTTCATCTGTTTAATTATACCGTTAATCAAAACTTCATCTAATTTGTAGAGTCCTAGGCTACAAATGAGAAGTTGATGAACAATAGCCTAGGACTCTACAAATTGGATGAAGTTTGGATTAACGGGATAATTAAACAGATGAAGACTTCATCATTAAACACATTCAGGGTTGCCATCAATTCTGGAAATTTCAATCAGCCAAGTTAACAAGTATTTATTGTTTTTTTAGTTCACTTGCTCTCCGAAGATGTGTTAACGAAAGGCCTTAGAGCATTGTTTCAAAAATTGTTTTCATTGTGGTAAATTAATCCATATATATATATATATAATATATATATATATATATATATATATATATATATATACGAGGTGTGTAAATAAAGTAGTGAGACTGATTTTTTTTTAATTTTCTATTCAAATATAATTACAATGTGATATTGTTACCTTCAAAATAGTCCCTTCGGAAGCCACACAGCGCTGGAGACGGTCCTTCCAATCACTGTAGCATTGCTGGAACTCGGATTCTGGAATGGCCTTCAGCTGGTCGGTTACAGCAGTTTGTATGTTTTGTAGTGTCCCGAAATGAGTTCCCTTGAGGTGATTTTTCAATCTCGGGAAGAGGAAAAAGTCACAAGGACTCAAGTCTGGTGAATAAGGAGGCTGAGGAGCAACAGGAATGTTTTTACTGGCCAAAAACTCGTTTATTGAGATGGCAGTGTGACAGGGCGCGTTGTCGTGATGCAACACCCACTTGTCTTTGATGTTTGGCCGCACACGAAGGACTCTTTTTCGAAGTCTTTCAAGGACCTCACGGTAGCAGTGCTGATTAAGCGTCGATCTGAACGCACAAGGTTCCGTACTCTGTTGACATTTTCATCGGTGTTTGCACTTCCGCTTCGTGGTTCATCTTCAATCGACTCTCTTCCTTCTGAAAATTCCTTAAACCACCGAAAAACCTGTGCCCTTGATAAAACACGTTCTCCATAGGCCTCCTGAAGTTTTTCAAAAGTTTCGGTTGCATTATGTCCAAGTCTGAAGCAAAATTTGATTGCACACCGCTGCTCAACTTTGAGGTCACTCATTTTTAAAACGCTCAAGAAAAAACCATTTCACGAAAACCAACGCTACGGACAAACAAATGACTGTGGCGAGTTCAGATTCATACTGGAGGCGCATCACACGTGCACCTGACGCTACTCAAGGCCACGCGTCTCCAGCGTTGCCAGATCGAAAGCGACGTTGCCAGTCTCACTACTTTATTTATACACCTCGTATATCAGTTGGGTTTTTGACTCTGACGAAGACCGCTTGTTACGGTTGAAAGATCTTAATCTCGTTTTCCCATTTCATATTGTGGTTTGATCTTTGATTGTTATTTCATGTGTTTATGTAAAATCTTTATATATATATATATATATAGGTATGTGTGAGATTGCGTTTGTTTTTGAGACAAACTTTAAATTTTATTCTTACTTGACTTTATCATGTATTATTGTATATTTATTTATTAAAATCTGATTCAATAATTAATAAATTGAATCAAGATAGTAAATATTAACAACTTAATAAATATTGAACAAATTTGTTTTGTTTGTATTGAGTCGCCGGCGTTTAACTTTAAGCAGGATTGCAAGACTGAGTGCAAAACGTGATCAGGACGAACTATTTCGGTTTAAGGATTTCTTTAACGATTTGTTTAATTGCTTAAGTATATTGAAACCTAATGCACATGTTGGTTTTTGCATTTTGTGTTAAATGGAAATTATAGTGCTCATTTTGTGAATATCTGTGTAGTTTTATATTATAGATATTGTGAATGTATTAATTGTATTTCATCAGTATGACCCCCTGGGCCAGGAGGTAGCCCAATAGATTGTGTGCTCATTTCTGGACTGGTATATCCGGGTGGATATACTGGTATATCTTACCACTTAGCTTAAGTTTAACCCCAGAGGGATAGATTTGATTCTCACTCTGGCATCGATTTATTCACACTAGAGGTAGAAAACATCTCAACAAGTAGCGCCTCGGAGGGAACAGTCAGGCGTCTGTCCCTTAAATACATGCATATTGTTAATACCACTGAGGTTAGTATGATTTGTATTAGAAATAGGTAAAACCTTCATACCTCGTAAGATGATCTTCGAGTCGATCATCCTTAAGGTTTGTTCCGATCGAAGATGGACAATGTCCGAAAGCGCTACAACTACTCCAAGATCATCTTACAAGGTATGACGGTTTTACCTATTTCTAATATAAGTCTGTCCCTTGGTCTGTACGTCAGGCATGGGCAACCTTTTGTTAACCGAGGCTGCATTATATAGTTTTCAAGTGATCGCGGGCCGCATCGTAATTTCTGTGGTATTTTGATACATACAGATTATATACATAATGTATAAATACATATATAGAAACTGTGTGCTATATTAACATGTCAATGATTATCCAACATTTTAGTTTAGATATAAATATACGAATATATTTATTCTTATAATGAAAAGTATTATTTAAACCTCATTCTTTTATAATGATAATGAAGCAATTATTACAAAGCAGTCCCTAAAATATTAGTAATATATAAAAAAAGGCTAAAGCATTTGTTACTGTTGAGTAACTCTCCCTCTCTCTCTCTCTCTCTCTCTCTCTCTCTCTCAATCAATTAATTTTCTTCCAAAGTCTCGGTGAGCTTTTGTTGATAAGCAAAAGCAAAAAGCAAAAGAATTTGTTAATATTAAGATAAAATTCCGGATAATCTCCGAGGGTCGCACAAAGATACGTAGTGGGCCTCATGTGGCCCGCGGGCCGCAGGTTGCCCATGCCTGCTGTACGATGTCGGTTCTCCTTCAAGACACCTACTCTAAATACACTAGAGTTAGGCAAAATTTAAGACTCCTAATATAGAATCAATGCAGCACTGTGATTCACTCATTACTAAAATGGGTGCCTACTTATAAAAAGACACACTTTACGCCCCTAATGAGACACACTTACAGCCCCTAGATCAGCAATAAATTTGGTCTTTGAAAAAAAGAACAAAAACAAACAAACAAAGTATTAAGAAAAAAATTGTATACTTACTTTAATTAAATATTGATATTTTGTGGTTGTTTTTGGTTTTTTGTTTGTTTATTGAAGATAACATATCAAGAGTCCAAACAATGACAACAAATGTTGTAACATTACTGTTTAGTTTTTTGTAATATAATCAGTCATACTGGTTTTCCTCCGGAATATTCCAAGTGATTTTTCAACCCGAATTGCCCAGTTTTCTATCAAAACGAATACTATTTATTACTATTTAAGAAATCATAAATGAAAAACTATTTTTTTACACAATTTCCTAATGTCTGAATTCAGTTCTCGTAAAATAAATCTCTGCTTTTAATTTCCAATGCCCTCATTATAGGCTTTCACCTTTTAGCGCTGTTCTAGGTGGCGGAAGTGTGTGTCTCATTTATTATTTGGCACCCGTTTTAGTAATGTGTGAGCCACAGTACCATTACAATAAGAGTCTCCTAAATTTTGCCTAACTCAAAGGTATTCAGAGAGTAAGTGATCTTTAACGAGTACCTGACATCGTACAGACTTGGGACTAGCGGCTTAACATCCACTCCGAGAAACGAGAAAAATAAATATCAGACCCCAGAAAAAAAGTTAAATAAACTTATTTGGCATAATTTTAAGAAAATTTACTTGCCTTTATGTAGAGTACACTAGTTAGTCTAGTAGTTAAGTGAAAATTATGATACAAAATATTTACATTTATATTGAAATGTTACATTCCATTCCAAAGATAATTATGAGATCAATTCATAATAAACTCCATAATTTACAATAAACCCATTTATAACAATTAAAATGTTTTTAATATATATAATAATACATAAAGTGTACAATTATATATACTAATATATCCCAAATGTATAAATATACTAATATATCTTATATATAATATATATTATGTCATTATGTGTTGTACGTTTTAATATTTGTAACGTACTCGTACAATACATAATGACAATTTCCTTTTCCAAAAAGTTTGAGAAACCCTGATTACATAAGTTCTATTAAAAAACAAATAATAATAATATTAACGCATTTATTAATATATATATTTGTAAATGTTGTTAGCAGTCCTTCCTGTAAGCATATATTATTAAAAATATATCCATTTTTGTAGAAACTTGCTTCTTGTTAAGTTTCTCTGTCTTCTTGAATAAAGTTGAAATATTTTATTCTTTCTGATTTCTTACTGTAATTTAGACGTTCACTTTTAGTTTTCGTGTTTATTATGAAATCTTGTTATATATATATATATATATATATTGGTAAAAGCTGGGAGCAGTCCTTCTTGGATACATGTGTTTAAAAAATGAGATAAGAAACCCAGAGGTAAAAAAGAGTTTTAGAAAATTAAAAAATTTTTTTAACAAATTAAATAGTGTGAAATCGGAAATCCATTTTTTAAACGTATATATATATATATAATATATATATATATATATATAAAAGCATATTTTAACAGCAGAATGTCTGATTTGGATGTTCTGTTAAATATAGCAGAGTATTCACAAATGGAATGAGCTTCTTCTTTTTAATTTTTCTCAAGTTTGTGAGAAATAGATTTTTAAACTGTTTAATAAATTTTGAACAAGCGCATTACTGACCGGCCTTTGAGAGCAGTGGTTAGTTGGTTAGTTAGCTAGAGTTGCTGTGCTTATATTGCATTTGCTGATGGACTATCTGTGAGTCTCCTAACAAAGCCAAGATACACATGGAGTGCCCGTATTATTGTCCAACCTTTCTCAACGAGTATTATCAGGCCTTCTTAAGCCAGTTGTATGTATATACAGAACTAATATAAATCGGTAGTTAGTTAGTTTTCCAGCATCAAATGAAACTCTCAAATGCCGACGTTTTAGTTTTTATTTCAAACCTTTTTGATAAGTATTATTAAAATTTGTTCAATAAAAACTACAAACTTTTTTTATTACTGTAGGACTAGTGAGGTTATCAGTAACAAGTTCTTGCTGAAACACCTTCAATAGTAAATGATAACAATTTATATTAGTAAAAGATCAAACAGTCGAACCTCCTATAATGCTGTAAGAGTAGTCCGACCGGTTTCGGGCGTTACCCGTCTTCGAAAGGAACTGATCTAAGGAGTTGTCTTGGGTTCATAAAACCTATTCCCCATTGCTTTTAGATTTATGTTTTGATATTGTTACGTTATTTTAAGGAAATAAATTTAATACTATTTAGTCTGATTCATTTGCAATTATTTTCATCATTATAAGGTCTGTCAACTCGTCGTTTCTTTTTTATTTAATGGTTTAAATAAAATATTAGCTTGGTGGTTTATTTTTTCATTTATTATATTACCCGAATCTTTATGTTTATATATCTCTAATCCAGAGGTTCCTAATGTGGGTTCCGCGGAACCCAAGGGTTCCTTAACGGACTGTCTGAGGTTCCGTGAAAAACATTCAGATTTTCCTTTTATACCGTCATAAAAACTAAATACCGAAATAAACTTAATTCTGAGACTGACTTGAGAATCAAACTCTCAACTATAAAGCAAAAAATTATTAAAAAATAAACGTAGTGTTAAAATTGATAGTAACTATACAATACAAAAATATACAATAGTAACTATACAATACAAAACTATACATATACAAAAATTGATAGCACATAACTCTTTTACTTGTTATGTACTTGTAGAAAATATTAAAATTAAAATCTTTTAGTTTAATTTTCATTCGAAAAATACACATTGTTGTAATATTAATTTTTAATTGTTTTTAAACATACATACTATTTATAAAGGCTTATGAAAATATTTATACTATGATTGTATAAAATCATTAGAATCTTGGGTTCCTGGGAAAGTTAATGAAGCAAAAATGATTCCACGTCGAAAAAAGTTTGAGAAACTCTGCTCTTATCCATTTGTTACATTAAGTCTCTGTCCTTTCTGTCCGATCTTCATTAAGTCCATTGAATTTCCTAAACTGTCAGGTTCATGCCCATAAACCCATGTAACGACTTCTTAGATCAGTTCTTTTCGAAGACGGGTAACACCCGAAACCGGTCAAGCAACTCAAACAACACTATACGAAGTATGACTGTTGGTTCTCTTACTGAACAGTATTCTCTCTAACCTCAATGGGACTAACAGTATGCATGGAATGATAGCAAGACGGGGCACTGGTAATTAGCAGCCACATGTCACCTGTCAGACTCCGGCTGATGTCTTCTAATTGAATAGTCATGGCCAGTGATAAGCAGCCTATACTGTATATCTCAAGTATGAGATACTCTCTAATATAAGTGTTTAAAAAAAACAAAAAGAAAGTATTTAATAGTGTTCAAAGAACAAACTCCAACCAGCAATTTTTTTTACGTTGTATGTGCGGCGTCAGCTGGCCACGACGTTGCTGAGTGCGGCCCCTGTATGGTTTGCCACTCAATACGTTGTCAAAGAATTCATTGACCTGTACAGCAATTTGATTAGTAGCTATTCTGAAAGACCATTATATATTCAAAGTTCGTAAAGTAACATGAATTAACTCTGCGTCATTATATATATATATATATTTCACATAAACACGTGAAATAACAATCAATGATCAAACCACAATAAGAAATGGGAAAACAAGACTAAGATCTTTCAACCGTAACAAACGGTCTTCGTCAGAGTCAAAAACCCAACTGAACACTAGATGCAGAAAACATCTGGTGAGGAGTTTTGAATCACCAGATCTTTCAAACTCCTCACTAGATGTTTTCTGCATCTAGTGTTCAGTTGGGTTTTTGACTCTGACGAAGACCGCTTGTTACGGTTGAACGATCTTAGTCTTGTTTTCCCATTTCTTATTGGGGTTTGATCATTCATATATATATATATATACGAGTTCAAGATTAACAAAGAGCAACACACAAAGTAGGGAAACACACTTACAGACTCAAATTTTCGGATAATCCGTCTTCAGGAGAAAAGAGAACGGGAGACCAAGCACGTTGTAGACGCAACGGCAAGCAACCAACCCGGCAACCGCCAGTGCTGCCAACCGTACCCGGTCTTAAAGTATAGAATTAAGAGAAGATATAAACAGAAATTCAGATAAGCAGTACTGGTTGGGTAAAACTATAAATAGGTGAAAAATTATAAGCAATATAAGATAAAAACAAACTATAAAAATCAAAAATAATGATAGAGAAAAGAAGAAAAAATAAATAAATAAATAGAAAATAAATACAATACAAAAAACTTGCATTGGTTGTTTTAGTAAATAAAAGGTAGAGACTGAATAAAAGGGTAAGTATGGAAAACTAGTTAAGAATATAATATATATATATATATATATATATATATATATATATAATACATGTATATAATGTATGTAATATACGAGTAATTATATGTATATATAAAATATATAATATATATATATATATATATATTATATATGATTAAAGTTAAGAAAAAGAGACTAACATTCATGATACTCGATAATTTCGACTTTCTCAGCTTCTTCAGGGGAGAAGAAGAGAAAAAAGAGGAAGAAGAGTGGAGACTTGAAAAGGTTCACCGACAGACAGAAATGTCGGTATATACATATAGGTGTATTTTGCAATCTGGATTTGGTCAATTGTCTAGGTTTAAACAATGTCAACGTTTTGGTTTTATTTAAAAACCTTTTTCAGATTGCTACAAAACAAAGGATAAACAAGAAATCATATATAAACATCAACAAAAAAACAATAATGAAAATGGATTACTTCAAGTAGAGGTAATTCAAATAACTTTCAGAAGTAGGATATTTTACTTCTAACTTCTCTAAGTTATTCCATCCGTCTCCGAATTATTTGAACTTGCAATATTATTAATATTAAACAGCTACTGTAAATTATTTTAATTAAAACTATTGACAATAGGATTTTAAAATGTTCAATAAAATCTCTACGTAAAATTACTATTTCGATTGAAATTGCAAAAATTTTGAAAACTGGTGAAGGTAAGACAACAGTAAAAACTGTAGCCTCAAAATAATCGTAAGCTGCTCTTAATTATTAGATTTGTTTATAATAGTCAATTATTTTTTTTTTTGTTAGAATCGTACCAGATATATTTATTATTTTATACTTATAAAGCTTTTTTATTAAATTGTAAAGTAATTTCAATAAATTGTTTTAATTAAAAAAAGTATAAACCTTTAAAAAAAAACATAAAGTAAATACTGTGAGGGTGTATAAACCCCTGATCATGAATTCTTTGGAGAGGGAATTGTCATTGTTCTTTGATGCGTTGAAACATTTAGTTATATAATTATAGGAATATTATTGTTAGTACCTCTGCTTAGGTTAGCTCAGTGGCGACGAGCTTGCCTCTGGACTGGTAGGTTCAGGGTTCAATACTCACTTGGGCCCTCGATTTATTCACCGGGGAGAAGAATCAATTTGAGTTAGTCGGCCCCGAGCCTGTAGGATGTCAAGTAATCGTTAAAGATCACTACACCAAATACACTTGAGTTAGGCACAATTCAGGACTCCTGTTGTAGAATCAGTTTCATTGTGTGGTATCACAAAGGCCCCATGTTCGGCCTGTGTGTGTTCGCTTGTGGGAAGAGGTAAGATCTTTTAACCCGAGTCGAGCCCGTCCCACCCAGAAATGTGCAAACATTACGTTCGGTTTACCCCGGACTTCTCTTTCGTTAACTTTTTTAAATAAATACATATTTTATATTATTACCATCAAGAAAACGATCCATGAAGGATAACAAACGTTTCACCGTAAATTATAGGTACACAGTAAATAGAAAAACACACAGTCTCTAATTTTCAGTTTGACCGTCATGATGAGAGAAGAGACAGAGACATCAGGTGCACTTGCGAAGTGACGTTTGAAGACCAAATATAAGTATATTTTATACATGGGAAAACAAGACTAAGATCTTTCAACCGTAACAAGCGGTCTTCGTCAGAGTCAAAAACCCAACTGAACAACTGTTCAGTTAGGTTTTTGACTCTGACGAAAACCGCTTGTTACGGTTGAGAGATCTTAGTCTTGTTTTCCCATTTCTTATTGTGGTTTGCTCATTGATTGTTATTTCACGTGTTTATGTGAAATCTTTTTATATTATACATGTATACTGAAACAATATATAGATATTAAACTAAGGAATACTTGTTAAAAATAAATAAATTTGGTAAAACAGATGACTGAGATTTACTTGGCTGGTGGAGAATAAATTCCCATATTTATTAATATCCATAGGTATTAATACCCATCGGTCTGGGTAGGGTCGTGCTTTAAATCCATGGGTCTGGTAGGGTCGGGCTTTAATACCCATGGGTCAGGGTAGGGTCGGGCAGGATTTTCAGTCCCGATGCAACCACAACCTAACCGAATATCTTTACTTAGGTTAAAGTAGAATGTAGGTCATTCCAGAGTTTTATTTCTCTTCTGAAAATTTTTACTGGGTTGCTGACTATAGTTAAGGTTATCGTGAATATTAGGAAGCACTTTGAAATGTTGCTTTCTTAGCTGAGTTTGTTTTAGTATTAAGAAAGGAAGTGGATTGGTTAGCATACAAAAGTGATGGTGGATTGAATATTGGCGTAGGTCCTGGAAGCGGTGCATGTTGATCAGTCTGGACTCGAGGTGTGGGTGTGGAGAAGCCGCGTCCTTATAGGGGGCCTGCGACTGACGGCTGATTCAACTAATCGCCGCCTCCTCCCACGGCTCTCCCCAAACCTGTCCCACTTCGCTATCCAAGCCTTTACCTCAAAATACTATCAATATCTTTACTTTACAACCAGTCAAATAGTGGTTATAAAATTTACATGTTTCAAGTCACTTGGGTTCATTTTTAATATTTTCTGTATGTGTTTGTTTGTTTTTATTTGTAGTAAGTGTATCTGTGAAGTCGCCATAAAACCTTAGGTGGTTGTTTGTATGGTTGTATAGTCGTAAAAGCTTGTGGCCACGCTACTGCCTACACCATTTGATGTGTCAAATTCGCATTATACCCAAAATCGTCTTATATAGTGAAGATTTACTAGATAGTACACATATTCTACATAGTATCATCATATATATGTTGTAGTATTAGGGAAAGTTTTTATAGTATTAGTAATATGGAAACCCACTTTATTACTTATAATCTTGGTAATAAAGGAAATAGAATATGTATATACTGGTGTGTACACAAAATGTATAAACTCGTTACAGGTAGCAACGTTTAGCCGACCTTAATGGTATTTGACAATTACCATATGTGTTTTCTATGTATCTAAGATACAAAGAAACTATACAAAACAGGAACCGCCATATGTATTATTTGGGTTATATTGGGTCAATTTAGGCTACAGTGGCAATCCCAGAAGGGACCATACATACATTGACGGAATGTTGCCTCTTTGTGATTCCACACAATAAACAATCAACTTTGGGAGTTCTAAAGTTTGCCTTACTCTTATGTATTTAGATTAAGGATCTTTAACGAGTACCTGACATCGTACAGATAGGGACCGACGGCTTAACTTCCTCTCTGAGGAACGACGTGCTCAGATTTATTTACCTCCCGCATGAATAAATCGAGAGTGGGTATTGAACTCCGGATCTACCAGTCCAGAGGTAGCACGTATTTTTATTATAATTTTTATCAAAATGCTCTTCTGTTCATTATAGAAACATCAAATTTTATTTATTTATTATTAGTACTAAACCTGAGTAAGAAGTTCAGAAATAGAACTAAGATCTTTCAATCAAAACAAATTGTCTTTGTCAGAGTTTCATCCGAACTATTTACTGAGAAATCTCCTTATAAATATATATAACAGCTCAAAATTGAAGATAGGTAGCACACAAAGTAAACTCACAGAAACACTGTGAGTCACAATCTGAAGACGGATTGCCCGAAAATTTGAGTTTGTAAGTGAGTTTACTTTGTGTGCTACCTATCTTCAATTTTGAACTGTTATTGTGTCCAGTTTGGGTCGTCTTTCTGTTTATCAAGTGAATATATATATAGTAGGTGTGTTCTCTAATCGGGGTTCGGTCAATTTTCCAGAATAAAAAATCTAACTTTCATTGCCAACGTTTCGGTTTTATTTAAAACCTTTTTCATAGGCTGAAGTAAGAATTTTATAACTAAGAAAATGAAATTTACATTAAAAATAATATGTTAAGATATTGTTATATATATATATATATATATATATATATATATATATAGTGTTATGTGTGTGTGTGTGTGTGTGTGTGTGTGTGTGTGTGTGTGTGTGTGCAGAAAAATCACAATAAATAAACACGTGATGCAATCAATGAAAATTGAACCACAATTGAAAAAGGAAAACAGTAGAAATAAATGCCTTGAGGCCTTTCAATTTATGTTATCAGAGAGCAAACAAAGTAAAACTGAGAAGCTAACATACAAGTGAACACTTTCATGTTACCTTCTCTGAGAGGCCTCAGAGCATTTATTTCTATTATTTTCCTTTTTCAATTGTGGTTTATTCTTTATATATACATGCAGGAAAAACACAATTAAACACATGATGCAATCAATGAAGTTTAAACGACAAGTAAAAAGAAAAAACAAAAGAAATAAATGCTTCTATATATAAAAGTTAGTAAAGAAACATAGAAAAAATGAAAACCATAGGCTTACAGCTTTTAATTTTTGGTTTCGAAATCCGAAAATACGAAACACCGAAACATCAGCATTGATAAATTGGAAACTAAACTATCCAAAACTACTTTTTGGTTTTAGATTGGATATAAAAAATTCACCACCAAAATACATTGTCTAGGGGACATAAATGACTTATATATTTATGTACAAAGGCCAATTAGTGATGAACATTAGTGACACATAGCTCCAGGGGAAAGCAGATGATAATCAGGAACTTTCACCTACTTGTCGATTGCGCTGGTCTAATTATAAAGGTCTATAGTGAAAACCAATTAGTATTTGTTATTTCTTCGATAAATATATTTCGAAACCGTTTAGTGTTAAAATAAGCGAATTGTAAAGGAGGTGTTCTGTTTTATAGGGTAGGTATTGGTTTTGGGGAATTCTATGCAGAGTGCACTTACTCGAGATAAGGATATAATTGTTTCTATTGATAATCAGATGTTTGACGTATTTTGAATTCTCTTCATGATTCAATAGTATTGAATATTCATAATTGTTTTGAAAAATCATGGAAATTGCTCTTTATTTTTCTTTGCAGAATCACACCACACAGAACACCGGGATGTCATTGTAGTTCTAACGACCGCCTTATAGAGGAACATCTTCTTGGCCACTTGAAGATTATTCTTCGATTTTATTTATGATGGGGCATAACATAGGGCACAGATTCCCAAAATAAGTTCCGCGGAACCCAGGAATTTTTTAACGGACTGTCTGGGGTTTCGAAAAAGTATTAAAAAAAAATATTTGTCTAAATGTTTTTTTTATAACATGTCATATCTAATGATGTGTTATAAAAAAATAACTTTTAGTGGTGATGGATTTATTCAGTGTTCCTTGTGAATCATGAAACCGAATCATGTATCTACTTATATACATACGTAGAAGTGGTCAAAATTTTGATTTTTAAGATGAATCAAAATTTTGATATTTAAGATGAATCACTAGTCAGTTTTTTGAGCTATCTGATTCCCGAATTTCCTGTTATTGCAAAAAAAGCGCTTGACACATTGCTACAATTTCCCACAGCCTATTTATGTTAAACTGAATTTTCTTTTTATATTGTCATAAAAACTAAAAACGTAAGTAGACTTAATGCTGCTGACTTGGGAATCAAACTCTTAACTATAAGTTTTGTATATGATTACAAAATAAACTCTGTGATTAAATTGCTAATAATTCTGTTTTATGTGTTATCTACTTGAAAATTAACTACTTGAAAATATGAAAATTAAAATCTCTTAGTTTTAAATTTTTATTCGAAAAATACACCTTTCGATAGTGTTAATTTTTGTTTTTAAACGTACATACTATTCATAAAGCCTTGTGAAATTGTTTATATTGTGACCGTATAAAATCATTAGAATCTGGGGTTCCCGGGATAGTTACTGAACCAAAAAGGGTTCCTCGTCGAAATAACTTTGAGAAACTCTGGCATTGGAGATAAACCACTTTATGCTTATTAGTGAAACGGGTTTGAAAGTCAGCCAGCCCGCTGTCCAGAACATATGCTAGCTAGGAATATTTCATCTCTTTTATGATTCCGCATTAAAAGTACTATATTTTCCTTAATTCAAGTGTATTTAGATTCGTATCTTTTACGAGTGCCTGACATCAGACAGGCTCGAGGCCAATGGCTGAGAGTCTTCTCCTGGAAAGGATGGGTTCAGATTTGTTTACTTGCATGAAAAAATCGAGGGCCAGAGTCAAAATAAAAGCGGATCTATCAGTTCAAAAACGAGTAAACAAGCAACTGGACTACCCTGTCCCCCTATGTTTTGTGTGTTACATTACTATATTTAGTACGGGTTTTGCGTTATATTATTATGCACCTACTAGCTTAGGTTAATTAAATTTAATCATCTTTCTTTTTAGAAATTTAATCATTCTTATTTAAATAGCACAATCAAAAAAATGTTATCGTTTTGAGAAAGAATAACTAAAAAGCTCTCACATGCAAATGTTTTATATGAACGAGTTTCGAACACGTAGTATTCTTCTTCTTTGTGAAGATCACGACTTCTTCAGCAACGCGTTGTTTACGCACGTTGGGACTTCCGTTATTATTCCTAACACGGAGTAAATACCACATAGTAAGTGACTGGAGAACTTCTAGCGATATCATTTAATGAATTACTGCTTAGGATACTCTCGGTATGAACATTAGGTGTTCGAAGAAGTAAACAAGTTTATGTACGTTTTTTTTTTCATAAAGAATCATAAAAATGTCGTTTCAGTGTTAGCATTAACTTTCCCTATCCTAACTATTATTGTGTAATATTCGTCGTTTTGAAGTAAAACTACGTACTTATTTTAATACAATAAGCATCGACTTACCATAACCGTCTCAGTCTAACGAACTAGTTAACGATATTGGGGTATGATAGACTTAATAATGTACATCCTTGAGAATTATATATAAAGGTAAGAGTATTAGAAAAAAATATAATTAAAATAAGTATAAGGCTTAGTCAACCTTGATTTAGTAAAGGTGGCGCTTCCTGGATGGAGAACTGTTATAACAACAGGGATATATTACGCCTTCGCAGATGAGCATAATTACCTGAAAGAAACAGAACAGCTATTATGCTTTATATATGATAGGTTTTCATCAAACGGTTCTTAATTTTTCACTCAATTAAACTTCATCAGAGATGTAGTTCATTTTTACAGCGAGCTTTTCCGCTTCAATGAAGGAAAAGATCGACAATTATACAAAAGGTTCAAAATAAAGGTTTATATTTGATAATTTAGTATATATACATATACAGAAGCACACTATACAAGTAAGGATTTTAATAAATCAAATGGA
The DNA here is from genome assembly GCA_026182355.1 of Hermatobates lingyangjiaoensis. Taxonomy (NCBI): domain Eukaryota; kingdom Metazoa; phylum Arthropoda; class Insecta; order Hemiptera; family Hermatobatidae; genus Hermatobates; species Hermatobates lingyangjiaoensis. The sequence continues at coordinate 918,723 of JAPFBL010000120.1, read as the reverse complement.
AGCTTGCAACAATACCAATTAGAATGTATTTACTGAGGAGTATTTGTAGAACTGAATAAATACTAACCTTTAGAAAATGCATTACGATTTACATACCAACGTGTGTTTATATCAACTTCTAAAACACAGTAAGAAATTCAGAAAGGGAACTGAGATATTTCAACAAACATAACTGGCCTTTTTCGTTGGAGTCACACTGGAACTAATAGCTATAAAACACGTATTATAGGACATCTGGTAAAGCATTGAGAAAGGAGGGAAACAAGAGCTGTGTTTTAATGACCGTAAGTGGGCAAAAAAGGAAACATGAGGCTGTGAAAGTATACTTGTTTTGATTTACATTTATTTCTTGGTCCTTTGACAATGCCATGATAAAACATACAGACCAGGTTGATGTTTTAATCATTTTTACGTGGTGCCCTTCCGCCACGACACGATATACCAACTGCATCCTAACAAATGAAGAAAACGAGACAGTATCCGTGAAGTGTCCAAGGTGGACCTCGCGAGGGCGTTCATCCATGTCTTCATCAAACATAAGCCTTTTAGTGTTTATAAGGCTGGTGAAAGAGTACAAGTGAAAAATGAAAAGGAAAGAGAAAGAGTAACAGATAATAGGGCGATGAGAAAGAATGGGAGAAACAGGTAGCAAGAGAAGGAAGGAGAGGCATACCGAAACCGGGCAAACAAACCTAAGTCCGCCGTAATTGGCTCCAGACAAGCAATGTCTCCATAAACCTAGGCCTGATGTACAACAAAAGCTGTCAAATCCCACTGAGGGGTGAAAAAAAGTCTAAGGAACACAGGTGCTAGCCAGTAGGGACCAGTTGGCTTAAAGCAAGCACTCGACTGAATGAACTTTCCACCCACGGGTAGCAGCACAAAAACACATTATCGCCAGAAAGCAGCTAAAACCGGTGTTGTACCACCAAAGTGAGAAAGAAGTTTTCCAGACTCCAGCAGCACAGGACCGAAAGGAAGGACAGCTCTCCAGGCCGGAGTCCACCCTCGGACAAAGGGGTTGGAGCCCACCTTCGGACAAAGGGGTTGGAGTCCACCTCCCGCAAGAGAAAGTCTTGAACAAGGCATGCATCATACACATAAGTCTGATATGGACGGAGAGCCCTTCCACCTTCAGACACCAACCCTTATTAACCATCCTCCATATTGTGCCTTTCTTGGTTCATGTCATGAGAGAACATCCTCTCAGACATGTTAAGCCCCCCCACCACGTCAAGGTGAAGGCACATCGGGGGGGAGGGGGGTACAATTATACACACTAAATGTTCTATTTCGCTTTCAGTTCAGTTCAGAACGAATTCGAGACGAATACTAGTAGTTTTCGTTGAAAGAACTCAGCAACATTTCTGTTTTTGTTTTTGTGGTATCGGCATTGATATTTATATTATATGTTTCCGATGGGTATTGAACCCCGGACCTATCAGTCCCTAAGGCGAGTACGTTACCTCTGTTCTTAACAGTAATGTTGAATATGTTCTGATCTATATGTTATTAGCAAAGTCAGGAATTGGAAAATTTTGAAAAAGTTTTCTCTGTTCAGCACTTTTTTTTAAAAAAAAGTGAAAAGTTACCAGTAATAGTTTCATTTTCCTACTTTACCAACATTTTCCAACTGTGATGAATGTAGAAAATGGCATTACGTATTCAAATCTTTGAACGGAATACTTTCAAACATAATTTCCAATCGCAATAGCTTGTTTTTAACTCTTTATTTCACTTAATCAATGAATTATTTTATAGTTTTCGAGAAAATGAGCTTAACCTCTCCTTATATTGTTACTAATAAACCACAAGGTCTTTGTTTAACAACGTAACCTTTACTATATTCCCTTTGGAAAATTTTCCACTATATTTTTTTTAAGCAAATATTTTCATAATATTCCTTTACTTTTTCATATTTCCATATCTACCTATATAAATAAAATAAATAAAACGAAGGTTCTGTCTGTACATTGCTTAAAACTGACTCGTTTCAAGTGATCTTTACGTTTTATATACCAAATCCACCATTAGAAAAATGTCTGTTTGCTTGTCCAAAAGTTTTGACAGAACGAAGGTTCTGTCTGTACATTGCTTAAAACTGACTCGTTTCAAGTGATCTTCTACGTTTTATATACCGAATCCACCCTTAGAAAAATGTCTGTTTGCTTGTCCAAAAGTTTTGTCACAAGTAAACTCAACCACCATAAGTCATAGAAAGCTGAAACTTTGACAGTAGATTTGCTTATGTCTAACTTAAAAGCTAGGATTTGAACTCAACGTAGAAGCGAAGTTATAGACTTTTAAGCTGTATTTGGCTAGCTATAGAGGTATATCAACTAACAATCCCTATTTACTTGCTACCTAACATCAGGCACCTAAAAATACCTATATATTATTAAAAAAAATTATTTTTTTCCTCTAATTATAAATCGTAAAGATAACTAGAAATGAGTCAGTTCCAAGCAAGGTACAGACAAAACCTGTATAGATGTTTTTAGGTGTCTGATACTGTAGCAAGTAGGTATTGTTAGTTGTTTTTAATTTCCTTTGAGTTTATTTGCTCACTTTCAAAAAGTGAGTCCTACCTACCCGAATAATAAATAAGAAGTACGCCTAGAACAAAATGAAATTTCAGATCAGAATAAAAAGTTGCAAAACGTAAAATAAAATCCAGTTCTAATAACTGTTATGAACTGTACTAATACTGATATTTTCTACTAATCTATAATTTCTAATAATATTTTGGAATACCACGTATCAAATCTGAATTTTTGTAAAATACCCGTCAAAGACGGTTATATAAATCTGCTAGTTTTATATAAGAAAACAAGAAAAAATGATTCAGTTCGTGTGCAGTTGGAAAACAAAACAATAATACAACCTGACAGCGAGGTTCTCTTCCTACATTTACATTTTTTTTCTCGATAAATGCCAAACGTCCTTCGGAATTGTTTACAACGACAGCTATTTGTCCACATTTTCCGACGCAATGCAAATGAAGATTTATGCAATCAAGTTACCTACATTTATTTCTGGTGTTGGCGCTGTTTTATTTTAATTTAGATCTCTTCATAGCTGTAGTCATTTATAGATGTAATATAATGATGTAAGGTAAATAATATCAGATGTTTTCACATTTAAGTAGATTTAAAGTGTGTTCAAATTGTAGCTATAAGTAAAGTATTGTGATCGTGAAAAAATTTGATCTCGAGATTTTGACGGAATTACATGTTTCGAGGTCCCTGAAGTCGTTTTATGAAGATTTTTCGATGATGTCTGTGTGTTTGTGTGGGTGGATGAGTATGTATCCAAAGTTTGTTACTACGCTACGGTCCAGAATCATAGATGGTTTATGTTGATACTTTACACAAAAATGGGTCTCATAAGGAACAAGATCCCTATTGTTTGGGAAGAATTATGCATGACGGGAAAATCACTTCTATTGCCAAAAACTTGTTTTCAGTCTACATTTTTTTTCTCCTCAACTACTAACTCTAGAGTTTTAAAATTTTGGTATTATCTTTGAGGTTACAAATGAATAAAATGAAAAATATATTCAGATTTTTAAAACAACGGGAAATATTTTTTGTTCAGTGAAATGTAAAAATGTTGACGTCTAATTCAATCTGAAAGCTTGTGAGACCGATACAAGCCACACAGTTTGACGGATCAAAATGAAACTAAACCTAAAATTAGAACATTTTTAGGAGAATGAGATGAGAAAATTTTTTTCAAAATTACATTCACCAAAGAAGTGATATAGTACATTTTCTGTTTTCAGAAAATTTTTTTTGACGCTAAACAGCTCATTAAAATATTATGTTTACTTATAGTAAAGTTGAGTATAGGCCACTCCAGATTTTTTGTTGTCAATTTTAAGAAGGCAGATTCATTGAATTTTGTTTAATTGTTTAATTAACAAGCTAACTTTGGATTATTAATTAAAACTGTTATTCGTGCCACCGAAACGTAAAAGTAGTAAAGGTGAATTGCGGCTGGTATATCACACGGCTCTTTGTGTTCGTCCTTCATTGAATTCTCTTCTATGAATGGGATTTCTCAAACATGTTAAATATTCACATTGAATATATCAAGTCTGTCTACTCTCTTAATGATGATTCATTGCCAAATATTGTTCTATTTTTCACACCGTTTCTAACAATCTCCACGTGATCTCTAATTTATTTTATTATGCTGTTATAATAACATTCCTGGTTTGTTTTATCAGATTCAAAACTTACCCGTTAACTACCAATGGTTACAAAGGGTCCAATAAAACATTTGCTACAGTAGAATCAACAATGAGTTACCCAAATAATCACGAATTTTACAAAATGATGTATATTCTGTTCCTATGTTCATCCTTATAGAAAACTTGAAAGTGTTTCAATTCTCATTCCTTTTTAACCGTAAGTGGGTCAGGTTAGTTCAGTGGTTAACGTACTCGCCTCTGGGCTGGTAGACCGGGGTCCGATACCTACCTGGTCCTCGATTTATTTACGTAGGAGATGAATAAATCTGAGCACGTCGTCCCTCGGAGAGGACTTTAAAACGTCGGTCCCAAGTCTGTACGACGTCATATACTCGTTAAAGACCCCTACGCGGATATTGTGCACATCTACCAGATTCCACTCATTGCTCCATAACATTTTCAAATAATTTTAATTAAAAAGCGAATATAATTTTATCTTTGTTAATATTTGATAGTTTTGAAATATTTAAATGCATTAATTTTAATATTTATTGATGTTTTATTATTCTTAGAAGAACATTTTAAAAAAAATCTTTAAATTTTACGAGCAGAAAAGTTCAGTCAATCCACAGAAGGTTCTGGAATATTCTCGATAGTTCTACGGTTGAGGAGGGGGCAGATACATATCCCCACCACTACCTTTTGCCTGACATCACCATAGTGACTCAGATCGTTTTAAATGCCACTTCTTCAACAAGTCCCCTGTCGCTAAAGCATTAAGTGTTTTTAGTTAACTATGAGTTCCGTTGAAGTTATGGATTTAGCGACTCCAGAAACTCCAGCAGAACTACAAGAAAATGTAAGCTTGTTCATTATGGATTTCTTATCATTATAACGTTATCAATTTAATCATTCTGCTTTTCACTTGCCACTCAATCACTCTTTCTTATATTAAAATGATAATTATATTTTAATTATTTAAACAAAAACTGAAAATAATACTAACCAAAAGTGTTATAAATCGAGAATAGTACATTTGTTTCAAATATTGAAAAAAAAATAATATTAAAATTTATAATATTTGATTTTTATTTAAGAATATATTTTATTTGTTTATACAACATATATTGATATATGTTATTATAATTGTAAATTTTGGTGGAAGTCCTTTCTTAACTCATACATTATTGAAAATGTTTTCTAACAAAGTTCTTAATTTCCCTAAATAACACCCTCGTTACTCTGTCTACGCAGTAAACACCTGCGTACTGTGTAGACGAAGTAACTCGAGTATTATTTAGAAATATTGAGAAAGTTGTTAGAAAACAGATATCAGCTACATTTGGTGTGATTTTCAATTAATGCTATTATATTTACAAGATTTCACAATGAACACGTGAAACAACAATCAATGTTCAAACCACAATAAGAAATGGGAAAAAAAGACTAAAATCTTTCGACCGTAACAAGCGGTCTTCGTCAGAGTCAGTTGGATTTTTGACTCTGACGAAGACCGTTGTTACGGTTGAAAGATCTTAGACTTTTTTTCCCCATTTCTTATTGTGGTTTGAACATATATATATAAAGTTAAGTTGACTTTCGTCTTCTCGCCGCTCAACTTCCTTTCCTGAAGACGACCTTTAAAGTGATCAAAATATTCATTTTGAGTCCCAGTATCTGTTTTTCATTAGTGTTTCTTTAACTTTTCAAAGTATATACATATGTACAAAGAATTATGAAGCATAATTTAAAAATTAAAATGGCTATCCTGTTTAAGGCTAACAAAAAAACCTTATCGATTTCTATATTATGTTTTTTGTATGATTTCTTTATGCATATTTATTTCGGAATCGTTATGCATAGAAAATATCATTATTATTACTATATACTATGTTTATTGTTATCGTCGATGTGAGGGCTAGAATCCCTAAGGACTTGAGCGTACTGTGCGTCCACTGCCCCCCCCCCCCTTTTCTTTAATATAACGACTTCAAATTGACCATCACTAACGAGCCGTCAGTGCTTCACACGTAAATCATCATTTTTATGTTGCAAATATTTTAAAATGTAGTTAAATCTGATTGGGGTAAGATCTCGTCCATCCTGTTTTGGTATTATTCCGCGCACCCTGCTTCTTCAGCAATATCGCGAGTAATAACAGAACAGATTGATGCCTTTTAACGTGAAAGCTCTTTCGCCGCATCTCGGGAGCAACAAGCTCTAGCCTTGGGATCTCGTCCATCCCCCAATCGCCGCTTTGCTCCCGTCTATGGTTTTCCTTTTGCTTGTACTCAGTACTCTCTCTATATATATATAAACTCAACAATTGTTATTGACCTCTTCTATTCTATTCACTGATTTGTTATTGAGGGCTAGGTCAAATAAAAGAAAATAAACTCCTTTCTAGGCCGACGTTTCGATGTATTTGTACATCATCTTCAGGGCTAAAATTAGAGTAAGACTATAATACATTTATCAAAACAATCTATGTGAGTTGTAGATTGTTTTGATAAATGTATTATAGTCTTACTCTAATTTTAGCCCTGAAGATGATGTACAAATACATCGAAACGTCGGCCTAGAAAGGAGTCAGTCTAGTCGAAGGTTTTGTCCGGTTAACATTGTTATTCCTTTAAATAATGTAAATTTCATTTTCTTAGTTAAAAAATTCTTACTTCTGCCTATGAAAAAGGTTTTAAATAAAACCGAAACGTTGGCAACGAGAGTTTAATTTTTTATCCTGAAAAATTGACCGAACCCTGATTAGAGAACACACCTAATATATAATATATAATATATATATATATATATAATATATATATATATATATATATATATATATATAGTTCAATATAGACAAAGAAACATAGAGAAATCAAAAGAACACACTTACAGTCTCTAATTTTCGGTTTGAACCGTCTTCAGGAGAGATAAGAGAGGGAAACCAGTGCGCTTGGTTTCCCTCTCTTATCTCTCCTGAAGACGGTTCAAACCGAAAATTAGAGACTGTAAGTGTGTTCTTTTGATTTCTCTATGTTTCTTTGTCTATATTGAACTATATTTGTCCGTTTTGGATCGTATTTCCATCGAAAAATATATATATCGTTAAATATTAAATTCCGAAAACTAAATTTAATGATATATTGATATAGCTTCTCAACCACTGATTTTTAAAGTTCAAAGATAGATTTCTTGAGGATTTTTGATCTAAAGAAATTACACTCCTGTTTATACGACAATGTTTCGCCAAAAAAATTTTCACATTTTCAAGTCTAAAAACAATTTATTAACGACTTAAGTAGTGAAAACAAATCTTGGTTAATATTCCGTGGATGTATTTCTTTTCACTATTGATGACGTTAATAAATTGTTTTTAGCCTTGAAAATGCCAAACGATTTTTGGTGAAACATTTGGCGTTTAAACAGGAGTGTAATTTCTTTAGACCAAAACTCCTCAAGAAATCATTTTTTAACTTTAATAATATCAGAAGAATTCTAAATATACAATCAGTTTGGGGGGTATTTGAAATGTTCGCACTTTTCAAAGCATGGAAGGATATTCATATTATATTCAAAGAAAATCAAGTTTAGTATATGATATTTCAATAAAACTGGATAGAATTAGCCCCCCTTTCCTCCCCATCTCTCTTAAGGCTTCAATCAGTGCAATTAGAAATGTCTCTTGTTTTGGTTTAGTGATAGTTCTGGTCACAAGAACGATGGTATATAGATGTTCAAAGTGAAATATGAACTGTGAAGCCTAGAAATAAATAGATGCTCCTGATCAAGGAAGGCCTGCCAAATAATTGTCTTTATAGTAAAAGCTTCAAAGCTTTCATTCATTGGAGGTGAGGTTATTTTTGCCCAGCCCCTATTCAGGACATTAAGGCAGCTTCTAGCGTGACCAGTGGTTTAATTTATCAGTGTTGCCAGTATGTTAAAAAAATCTTTGACTGGAATTTGTTGTAGCTAAAAATTGGATTTGAATTTTAAAAAAAAAAATAATGGATAATACAAAGTCTCCACACAAAAGAAGTTTTTTAATTCAAAATACACGTTTCGAAAACTTCGTGTTCATCGTCAGGTAAGTATCCAATGGAAGGAGTGGAGGACAGACAACCGTTGAATGTTCACTATTCCATTTCACTTCCATTTACCCCAGTATGAGTAAATGCTACACTATTACGTATTGCAAAAATAATGAACTTCAGTGGAGATGAGAAATATCTTCAGGTGTTCTGTGTACTGGCTGCCTAGTGGTAAAAGAACTGCGAGGTTTGACTACAATCCCAGGGGAAATATCTCACATCATGTGTAGGAGAGTCCTCCAAAATGTGGAGCATGGTCAAAACAGCTTTACTTCGTGGACAGAGAGGCGACTACTTTTAGGCCACTACGCATCAGCTTGACGTGATCTATACGCAATCTGTTCAATACGACAAAACTACGTCTATTCATATTATAAGCCAGGGTAGCCCAGAGGCTTACGTACTCTCCTCTGGACTGATACATTCGGGGTTCCAAACCCACTTTTGCCCTGCGGTGAAGAAACTCTGAGCACCTGAGTTAAACATTTGGACCCGAGCCTGTACGATACAGGTAATTGTTAAAGATTCCTACTCTAAATATAATTAAATTAATATAATAATTAATAAATGTGGGACTCCGAATATTGAATGTTCCTAATCTTTGGACTATGTGTCCCAACCTAAACTAACCTTTCAACAGACTTCTCTCTTCTCCCACAATTAGTGAGTACTCTATGAAGATGGGAAGGAGTTTGGTTCCAACCACACTTTTTCATAATCCCCATTTGACTAGGCTATACTCTAAGCGAAAGATAACAAACACGATGACTAAGCGTAAACTAGGACGTCACCTTGTGACCTTAGCCTTCTAATGAGACAAATTTAGAAAAACTTGCCCACATTATGCAATTCCAAGTTTTTTTTTAAAAAAAAAGGATACTGTTTATTATTTTGCTTTATGATATTATAGTTAAATGTATCATAACTCATTTAAATTTTAAAATAATATATATAGTTTTATTTATATAACTTTTTGAGTTGTTTAAATTTCAGAATGAATTGTGAAATTATTCATAACCGTATAACAGTTAGTATGAGGTAGTTATCAATGTCTCTTCTTTAAGAATTTTACAGTTCGTTAAGTAGATTTTAAAACAAAAAAAAAATTGTAAAAAACAGAATTTTAAGTATGCATATCGTTGAAAACTGAAGTCCTCAGATATAATTTTGCCAAAAATGTTACCGTCTCCCGATCTTATGTTAAAGGCAACTTCAAATGGAAAAAAATATAGAATCCTTGGGGATCCGAAGTTATTTAGGCATGGAGGGGATAACACGGTAGATGACCAGATAACAAGGCGACCAGCGAGGCTGCTAATGTACGTGTCTTAGGCGTAGACACCATACTACCAGATGATGCCAAAATCAAAAATCGAACTATGTGGAAGTATGAGGATAATCAAACTCCCATGTCCATAGTGTACTCCATAACTGTGGGAGAAGAGAGACATCTGAAGATATGGTCAGAGAGTCTGATGAGAGGTTAGGTTACGCCAGGCGTGGAGAAGCTGTGGCCTTTTGAGTCATGAAATGCAGCCTTCTGTTGTTTGTTGGGAAAAATGTTTCAAAATACAAAGAATTATTATTGTAATGAAGAGAAAACATTCTGATATATGGGAAGAAGACTATTCATCAATCATTACTTGAAAAGTCTGAGCTTTTAGAAAATCTTTTTACTGAGTTAAAACAGGTAATAAACGAAGGCAGTGAGGACACTGCTGAATCTTTTGAAAGATGCGAAACAGTTTTAGATGCACTGATTGAGTAATATAATGATAGATCCAACGATTTTACAATCTAAATATTATATAAGAATTCGCTTGTTCATTCGTGGTGGCCTTTTGGAGAACTGAACGGTGCTAAAATAGCCTTTACTCCAAGAAAGGTTCCCCTCGCCAGGGTTAGGCTGCAGTAGCCGTCTCACGAGAGAACACATAGATAGGTCACAGATTGGGAACATTCTACATCGAGAGTCGCAAATATAAGTAAAGTGTATTTAGAAAAGCGATCTTTTGCGAGCACCTAACATCGCACAGGCTCGGGAGCAATGGGTTTAACGTCCTCTCCAAGGGACGACATGCTCAGAGTTTCTTCACCTGAGGGTCCAAGTGGATATCGAACCCCGGATGTACCAGTCCAGAGGAGAGTATGTAAGCTACCGGTCTACCCTGGTCCCCTTGTCTGATAATATTAGTATACGTAATTCTGCTGTGCTAATTGTGTTATGACGTAATTTACATTGCGTATAGATGACTCCAAGCTGACTCATGGTGACCTACTAGAAAAAAGTTGTCTCTGTGTACGCGACGTAAAGGTGTTTTGAAGCTCCTACTCATTTTGTGAGGGCTGCCCCACACATTATGGTGAGAGAATCTGCCTTTTCATGGACTTACCAGCAAATCTCGCAGTTCTCTTGTATAGCATTTTAGATTTCTCAGCTTCATCGGAGTTGTTGGAAAAATATAGGCTCTTAGTATTTTTATTATTTATATATTATATGAAATTTTTTTATTAATATATTAAAATTAATTTTTTTTTTTTAATAAAATACTCTAGCCATAGATCAACTGCTGTAAACACTGTCTGGATTTTAAGAATTGGGTTCAGAGAATTGTATGAAAATAGAAAGGTTACTGGTTACAAGCATGTTCCTTTCATCTGCCCTTCTCGACTATTTCTTTGTTTTGTTGATAATGAATAGTGAATAACGAATGTTCACATTGCTGTTTTGTAGATATTGTGATTGATTGCTCCATTACAAGGCGCTTGTTTGTTAGATGAGAGTCCATAGCTCTTCTCGTGACGTTTAATAAAGCTGAATGATGCGCTTATATAAACTTGCAATCTATTGCTGAAACAAAACTAACCAATCCTCTCACCCATATCTGTTGGTGAAGGCCATTCTCGTTGCATTGCGGTCCCATTTTTTAAAAATTACTT